>JAIUSX010000551.1:7500-17500 GCA_026573805.1 Hesperophylax magnus
CGGAGGTGCGCGCGGCCGAGAGCGCGAAGATCGCCCCGTACAGCCGACCGCTCGCGCGGTAGACTGGCCAGTTTTCAGCGTCGTCGCTAGCTCAAGGCTCGCACGCGTCCCTCCGCGTTTGGCATAACGCAAGCGGAAATCGCGCGCATCGAGAGAGCACTTCGTCAAATTTAACCGGACGCCGAGGTCCCGGCGCGCGCGTCTCCGAGGAGACGACGCGCGCGGGCCCCGGCGACGCCGGCAACGCTCGCTCTGCGCGCCCACGTCCGAGGACGGGGGCGAGAGAACAGTCTGGTCGCATTGTGTGCGCGACCCTCAAACAGGAGTGGTCCGTCGACAAACTACGTCTTGCTCGGACCGCAATGTGCGTTCGAAATGTCGATGCTCATGTGTCCTGCAGTTCACACTCTGACGCGCATTTAGCTGCGTTCTTCATCGACCCACGAGCCGAGTGATCCGCCGTTCAGGGTAATAATGATAACAAACACACATAAATGAATATATGTCAAGTTTTCGGTTTTTACAATTTGGTTTGCGTTTTCGAAATGTTAATAATTTCATTCGACAAAAAAATTAATTTTGTACCGCCGCCTTCACGGCGACGGGTAAAATTTCACCGGACGAGCGGATAGAGGACGGAGCCCTCCTCCGCTCGACGCCGGCGGTTCTCGGTTCGCATCGGCGCCCTAGGGCGATCTCCGATGCAGTAATTTAGCATTCGTTCGATTATGGTATATGTATATGTATATGTTTTCACAAACACATTAAACACAGGAAATGATCCTTCCGCAGGTTCACCTACGGAAACCTTGTTACGACTTTTACTTCCTCTAAATGATCAAATTCGGTCAAACTTTCCGACGCGTCGGATGCCCGTGAGAGCTTCCGCGCACCAGTCCGAAGACCTCACCAAATCATCCATCGGTAGTAGCGACGGGCGGTGTGTACAAAGGGCAGGGACGCAATCAACGCGAGCTGGTGACTCGCTTTTACTAGGAATTCCTCGTTCATGGGGGAGAATTGCAAACCCCAATCCCTATCACGAAGGGGTTTCATCGGGTTACCCGGGCCGTTAGGCCAAGGAGGACACGCTGATCCCTTCAGTGTAGCGCGCGTGCGGCCCAGGACATCTAAGGGCATCACAGACCTGCTATTGCTCAATCTCGTGCGGCTATATATACCGCCGGTCCCTCTAAGAAGATTTTCATTGTACGCCGGTAGTGAAGACCGCGAAACGCACGACCCCGACGCGCGAACGCCGAAGCCGCGCGCACACGGACCCTCGTGATACCGGTTGCACGTCTATTTAATAGGCTAGAGTTACGTTCGTTACCGGAATTAACCTGACAAATCGCTCCACCAACTAAGAGCGGCCATGCACCACCACCCACCGAATCGAGAAAGAGCTGTTAATCCGTCAATCCTTCCAGTGTCCGGGCCTGGTGAGTTTTCCCGTGTTGAGTCGAATTAAGCCGCAGGCTCCACTCCTGGTGGTGCCCTTCCGTCAATTCCTTTAAGTTTCAGCTTTGCAACCATACTCCCCCCGGAGCCCGAAAGCTTTGGTTTCCCGGGAGCTGCCCACCGGGTTAAAATTATGAAACTTCGGCGGATCGCTGGCTGGCATCATTTATGGTTAGAACTACAGCGGTATCTAATCGCCTTCGAACCTCTAACTTTCGTTCTTGATTAATGAAAACACCTTTGGCAAATGCTTTCGCTTTAGTCCGTCTTGCGACGATCCAAGAATTTCACCTCTAACGTCTCAATACGAATGCCCCCAGTCGTCCCTATTAATCATTACCTCTGGTATCAGAAAGCCAACAAAACAGAACCGAGGTCCTATTCTATTATTCCATGCGTACAATATTCAGGCAAGTGTTAGCCCGCTTTGAGCACTCTAATTTGTTCAAAGTAAACAGCCGCGACGGCCCGCCTCGGTGCGCGGCCGACCGTGAGGCCGACCGACACACGCCGGCGGTGGACGCACCGGCGAGAAGCCCCGCAGACGTGCCTGTCGTACCGCATTCGGTAGACCGACACCGCAGGACACAATTTCAACTACGAGCTTTTTAACCGCAACAACTTTAGTATATGCTATTGGAGCTGGAATTACCGCGGCTGCTGGCACCAGACTTGCCCTCCAATGGATCCTCATTAAAGGATTTAAAGTGTAATCATTCCGATCACGAGGCCTCGGACGAGTCCCGTATCGTTATTTTTCGTCACTACCTCCCCGTGCCGGGAGTGGGTAATTTGCGCGCCTGCTGCCTTCCGTGGATGTGGTAGCCGTTTCTCAGGCTCCCTCTCCGGAATCGAACCCTGATTCCCCGTTACCCGTGACAACCATGGTAGTCGCATAAACTACCATCGACAGTTGATAAGGCAGACATTTGAAAGATGCGTCGCCGGTGCTAGACCGTGCGATCAGCTCAAAGTTATCTAGAGTCATCTCGAATGGCGACGGACGGGGCGCGAACCCCGCCGCCGATTGGTTTTTGATCTAATAAAAGCATTCCTCCCGTTACCGGTCAGAACCTCGTTTGCATGTATTAGCTCTAGAATTGCCACAGTTATCCAAGTAACCGTGTACGATCTAAGGAACCAAAACTGATATATTGAGCCATTCGCGGTTTCACCTTAATTCGGCTTTTACTGAGACTTGCATGGCTTAGTCTTTGAGACAAGCATATGATTACTGGCAGGATCAACCAGGGAGCTGCACCACCGTCGGAGGGTTTTTAATCCTCCGAACGACAGAGGCCCGCCCTCGCGTAGAGGGCGCGGACAACACGGCGTTAAAGAACACGCGACGGAGTCACCCGCACGAGTCACGCTCATTATGCGTACCGCTATATTCTCCCGCTCGGCCACCGTCGGCTAGACGAAAGCTCCGCGGGAAAATTTTTGCTTCAAACGAAGAAAGCGCGCGTAGGACGGCTCCCGCCCGAGAGAGAGAGAGACCGCACCCGCGACGACGCTATCGTCCGATTTATAATTCCCATTCGTAAAACGTGTACACCGAAAGCGCACGCCTTTGGCGAGGCAACAGTGAGACGGGGATAAAATCCTCCGCCTTTGCTTTTGAAAATTCTGCTCGCGCGGAACTCCAGAGTCAAAACATGAGCGCGAACGCCGCGCAGAAGCGGGCGTCACGTAGTTTCTCGCAAATAACACCGCCGACACGACCGATAGGCCGCCGCAGTTTGCGAACGCCGTGCATCGAGAGCCCGCCACACTCGGCGGGCACAAAGCTGTGCCGGGTCGCGTTCTCGCTCGGGACGGCGCCGAGCGCGATGCGCCCGCTCCGACCCCTCGAAGGCGCGCAGGCGGCCGGGCAGTCGGGCCTCGGGCGGCTCGCGAAACCGGGCACACTGGTCGCGTCACCTGCGGCCGTCTGCCCGCGAGCGTTCGCATCTCGCGCTCGGTCTAGGTAAATAAATTTACTCCCGTCACTTACTTTCGTCTTCGCATTTTGGAAATTTTAAATTAATTCATTTAATCGGTGATACCGACCGACCGTTCCCGGTGAGTTTAAAAAAAACTTAATACATAGCTGTACGTAGTTATTTCAAATTTACATAATAAGAACATATTTCAAATAAAAATAAAAACTTAACATAGATATAATAATAATAAATAACTAACATAACTAACTAAATATATAACTAACAGATCGAGCGATTAGTCATAATAGAACCGATATAGTTTTACATGACAAAATTTTAAAAAATAACTTATATCATCGATGTCGCTATTCCGAATTCCTGTAATATTCAAAAATCTGTTAGTGAAAAAATAAGAAAATACACAGATTTAGGAAATGAAATAAAAAGAATTTGGCATTCTCAGACTATAAAAATATTACCATTCGTTATTTCGGCTACTGGCATTATACCTAGCTCTCTTATAAAAAATTTAGGCTTATTAGATCTATCAAAAAAATTATATATAAAGATGCAAAAGTCGGTCATATTGAATACATGTAGGATAACAAAAGATTTTTTAAATGTTTATGTTGAGGGATCAGTAGGATTTATTTATAGGCCCTGTTGGGAGTTCTACCGGGCCGAACCCTCCGATATGAAAATATCTGGAGTCGGTGAATTATTTTCCCATTTGATCTCAGGTGAGTTGACGTATACAAGAACAGTATTGTTTTGTATTTATTTTACTTTTTAAAATTTAAATTCCATTGACAAAGATCAATTTTTTGCTAATAATTATTGGCAAAAAATTTTATTGGCATAAAATTTTATTGGCAAAAATTTTTGTCAATTTATCTATTTGCAAAAATTAAAAAGTTGTAATCGCACCTAACCTGATCTAACCTAACCTAACCTAACCTAACCTAACCTAACCTAACCTAACCCAACCTAACCTAACCTAACCTAACCTAACCTAACCTAACCTAACCTAACCTAACCTAACCTAACCTAACCCAACCTAACCTAACCTAACCTAACCCAACCCAACCTAACCTAACCTAACCTAACCTAACCTTACCTAACCTAACCTAACCTAACCTAATCTAACCAAACCTAACCTAACCTTACCTTACCTAACCTAACCTAACCTAACCTAACCTAATACATAGAGTAAATTCACCCGGCACCCACAAGACTAGGCAACATTTTAGAATTGTTAAATTATATAATTTATTCAGTGATAACGTTGACATACCGTTCCCGGGAGTTTATTATAAATTAATTAAAACATATAAAGTGAAGAGATTTTTGTATATTTATACATACATAAGATAACAAATTTAAAAGGGATTCGAATAAAACAAATTCACCGACTGTAGACCGAGACCGCGATGCGCCCGCTCCGAACCCTCGACTGCGCTCAGACGGACGCCCGGGCGGTCGGGCCTCTCAAGGCAGAACTAGCGCGAGCTACGTCGCCTCACCTCGGGCTTTCTGCCCGCGAGCGTTCACATCTCACGCTCGGTCTCGGTAAATAAATTTACTCTCGTCGCTCACGTCTTCTCACTATCGAAATGTTAAACTATACATACATACATACATACATACATACATACATACATACATACATACATACATACATAATAAGAAAACGATTTTAAAAGGGATTCGAATAAAACAAATTCACCGACTATTACAGACCGCGATGCGCCCGCTCCGACCCCTCGACTGCGCTCAGACGGACGCCCGGGCGGTCGGGCCTCTCAAGGCAAAACTAGCGCGAGCTACGTCGCCTCACCTCGGGCCGTCTGCCCGCGAGCGTTCACATCTAACGCTCGGTCTCGGTAAATAAATTTACTCTCGTCGCTTTCGCCTTCTCATTTTCGAAATGTTAAATTATTTTCATTATTCGGTGACAACGTTGACATACCGTTCCCGGTGAGTTAAAAAAAAAAACAACTTAATAGACGACATTGACCAGCGTCAGTGAAATTAAATCAAATAAACTCATATTTACACGAACATAATTATTTTTTTATAAATATATTCAAATAAAAATTAACATTTTTACCTCTACAAGAGTCCAAAAACACTCGTCTGTGAAGTGTAAAAAAATTATAATAAAATTTTACGCACATATGTAAATAGGAGAAAAAAAATCATAACAAAACATATAAAGTGAAGAGATTTTTGTTTATTTATACATAAGTCACATACATACATAATAAGAAAACGATTTTAAAAGGGATTCGAATAAAACAAATTCACCGACTATTGCAGACCGCGATGCGCCCGCTCCGACTCCTCGACTGCGCTCGGACGGACGCCCGGGCGGTCGGGCCTCTCGCGAAACCGGCCGCAGTAGCGCGACCCGCGTCGCCTCATCTCCGGCCGTCTGCCCGCGAGCGTTCGCATCTCACGCTCGGTCTCGAAAAAATAAATTTACTCTCGTCACTCTCGTCGCTCACGTCTTCTCACTATCGAAATGTTAAATTATACATACATACATACATACATACATACATACATACATGATAAGAAAACTAAAACAATAAACATTTTCACACTGAGGGCCATTAAGTGCGGCCCGTTTACTCCCGCCGTTTACCCGCGGCTACCACCCGAAATGAGATCCTCTCAGCTCCGGTCCCAATGCTCTCGAAACATTTAAATTTATTATTCTACACTACAAGAATGACGTTCCGAATTCGATTCCGAAATAAAAATCTTTAAAAATAAATAATTTACAATTTCACATTGAGGGCCATTAAGTGCGGCCCGTTTACTCCCGCCGTTTACCCGCGGCTACCACCCGAAATGAGATCTCATCAGCTCCGGTCCCAATGCTCCCGAAACCTTTAAATTTAATATTCTACACTAAGAATGGCGTTCCGAATTAGATTCTGAAATAAAATACGTCAAAAAATAAGTTTTTTTTTTTTTTTTTAAATCACACCGTGCCCGGGGCAAATGGCGTCATCGGGTGCGTCGCAGTTACTCCCGCCGTTCACCCGCGGCCGCTACTCGATATCAGATCCCACTCATCGCCGGCCCCGCTGCACCGAACCGGCTAAATTTATTATTCTACACTAAGAGTGACGTTCTGAGTTCGATTCTGAAATTTAAAAAAAATAAATATATTTTTTTTAAATAAGAAAATTTTGAAAACACGTCGAGGGCCGTTAAGTGCGTCCCGGTTACTCCCGCGCTTTACCCGCGCGCCCGCCCGCCGCTCTGAATTGGATTCCCTCACCTCCTGACGAAAATTATTTATTTAATTGAATTTAATTTAACGAAAATCTTAAACAGAAAAATCAGAAAAGGATACACGGTCACATCTAGGACTGATTATTTTGGTGATTTTTCTCTTTCAGATTTTCTTTTAGAATTCGCTAATATTATCTTCGATATAATTAAATATTACAATTTTAGGTTTTACTCATCAGTAAAGTTATTCCAGAAAATAAATAATTACTATTATTATTTATAATTTTTATTCACACATAAATACGACACTCGGGTACACGCAGCATAAGAAGAATAATAACAAAAAACCTAATTTTCTATGAAATGGCTACGCCATCATCTATCGTCTACAATGTTTTGAACTCATCAAGAGACGAAAAAAAAAGATGAAAGGTTTGTGAATTGAATTCTTTTTACGATATTATCGTACTACAAGTCGTAAGATGGGTTTCTGTATATTATATTGATCGGTGACCGGGATAAATCATCAAAATGATAATTCATCACATATTTAAAAAGTTATGTAAAGTCATGGAAAGCGATGAAACAAAAACTTTTTTTTTATTGGGTTAAGTAGGTTAGGTTAGGTCAGGTCAGGTTAGGTTAGGTTAGGTTGGGTTAGGTTAGGTAAGGTTAGGTTATGTTAGGTTAGGTTTAAAAAAAAAAAATCGTTTTTAATGATTCTATATCACTTTTTAAAAGTGTGTTGAACAGTCACCGTGTTGAGTTAGCAAGGAAACATATTGATCATAAATTTTATATATAATCATAATACATAGGGTGACTGAAGAAAGCCACACTAAGTTTATCGAAAACCGCCACGAGTGTCGATGAAATAAATTAATTAATTAAAATTAAAAGATAATTGATAAATGCAATCAGGTTGCATGATAAATCACCACAATGACAACCGAACACACATTGAAAAAGTGATATGAAGTCATTAAAAGTGATGAAACAAAAATTGGGTTAAATACTTATACTCGTAACCTATTCAACCTAGTTTTTGTTTCATCACTTTTCATGACCTCACATCGCCGTTTAAAGGTTTGTTGAATTTTCATTTTGACGATTTATCCGGTCACTAACCCCTAACCTAACCAGAATACGGGACACGTCTCCATTTTCTTTTTTTCGAAAATTCGGTTAAAAAAATAAATAAATAACATTCTGGAGGAGACCCACCACTTTCTTGCCCTGTTTTAGGCACTGACAGTACCCCTTCAGAGGAACAACTCGGAAACTGCTTTTTAATTTAAGGTTTAAGGTTTTTATTCTCGCGGCTCTATGGACGTTACCCTTGGCTTTACCCATCGATTTATATATTAGGCATGACCAATTACCACTCCCTAGAGACAAGTAGAGGTATTGATTTGCTTAAATATTTTTTCAAGTAATAAACGATCACTTATCTAATAATGAGATACTGGCCAAATTATTTTTTTTTTGTACCAGAGTCTCACTCTCGAGGACGTCATAAAAATGACGTCTTCTATATAGTAGAGCGAGCCGCACTAATTTATTTATGAACTCACCTGTGGGGGAGAGCTACGTGCTTTTTGAATGCGGTAGATAAAAAAATAGATTTATTTTTTGTGTCCTATAGCGCATTTGCGAGATTTTTGGCATTGCATATACACTGCATAAATGGTACAATTATGGCTATTTTACCCGTAATTGTTATAAATAAATGTACAAATTATATAAATAAATACATACATACCTAACCCCCGTTTCTTATTTTCGGCATTCGGAGTGGTTGAGGGTGCAATGGCAAAGCCATTTCCTGGTTATCAGCTTAAAACGGGATACGCCGAGCAGTATCTTGTTCTGATCCAACTTCACTGTCTGAGTCAATGGTCAATTGTTCCCTGTGGGACTTCCTTTTGGATTTTGTGGTCTTAGAGGGTCCAGCAGTAGGCGATGTGGAGGAAATTAGTTCCTGAATATTTTTCATAAGGTTTTTTTCACGGTCCCCCCAAAGGATCTCCAGGATTCCTGGTGGAGCCATCAGAATCCTCCGACGAAACCGCACCAGACGCCATTTACACTGAAAAATGAAAGAAAAGTGAAAATTAAACGTAAAAAAACGTTTTGGGGCAAATTCAAAATAATATAAAAACAATCCATGGAAACCAAAGCACACGTGGTGTGAAAAAATATCCTAAACAAACGACGTCACAGAAGATTGTTTTCTTGGAAACTTCTAAAACTGAAAAAAAAATATCAAAAATAGGTACACAATCTTAACAAACACTACGTAGCACAGAAACCACTCGTAAAAACGGGCAATAGCGCGTTTTTGAACAAAAGAAATACACTGTTGGGTTGTAAATAATAGCACTGTTAATATAGTCGTAAGATAGTATTAAAAAAAACAAAATTTTCGTAATTTTCGGGAGTACCGGAAGGTTTTTGAAAATAATAACACCGGAGACTATGCGACTGTTCTAGCGAGAAAACATTAATGCTGTTTAATGTGTAACCAAGACAACACATCAATTACATTTGAAAAGCGTACAAAATAAAATAAAAATTCATAGGCATTTCTAGGTAGATACTTATCAGTACTTATTCCTTTAAATGTATAATACAAAATCGTACCTTTTCATACTAAAATCATAAATGGTCAAAATACACATTTGGATTGTGTGTCTGTCTTTATTAATTTAAGTATTATTTTCAGAATTGAAACTGATTGTAATAAAGCGGTAAATCGATAAAGTACAAACTTATACCATTTTTTTTTCAGATATCTTTTGAATAAAAAAATCGCATAAAAAAAGCCCCCGAGGCACACACTCCATTCGAGTGTCCCTCATTCGGGGTATGGTGAAAAGAATGTACGTACGTATGTATGTATGTATGTATGTATGTATGTATGTATGTATGTATGTATGTATGTATACTATCGTATTGTCGTATAATGTAATTTGTTCTGAATTCATGTTTTAATTCAGTGAAAACAATCATGCACATAATTTATTACACATTCTAGTTACAACGCTTACCTCATACTCTGTAAATTTTAATATTTTATGTTACCAGGTTAATTCGGTAAATCCGATTATAATATATGCTACCAGATTAATTTTTTCTACTTCTCACAAAACAATGTATGTGTACTTATATTTATTATATACATTTTCTTTATTACACAACTTAGTTTCAGAGAAAAATGAAATATTTTTTTTTTGGTTTTTGTTATGTAATTATGTACATTTCAGTAATAATATGAACTAAACATGTCAATTTGTCTGTCCTAGAACGGGAAACTTTCCTAGTTGGACGGGCAAAGCATCCAATATGTAATATGTACTTTCTTTTGA
>JAIUSX010000552.1:0-166790 GCA_026573805.1 Hesperophylax magnus
CAACAACATGGTCTTAACAGAAACCAGTCAAAATATGTGAATAAAGTTACATTTCTGTAAAAATCATTTTTGCAACTTAGAGACTTTGGTTCGAACTTTAAAAGCAATTTCTTCAGGCTCTATTGTCCCAATCGGGCTGAAATTTTAGAATCGTGATCAACGTCATGGTCCAAACCGAAAAGAGTCTTAAATTGTGAAAAAAGATGCATTTAAGGAAAAAACATCATTCTTATGGTCGCTATTTTGAGACTTGGGTTCGAACTTTAAAAGCCATTTTTGCAGGCTCTATGGTCCAAATCGGGCTGAAATTTCGGAATCGTTATCAACATCATGGTCCAAACCGAAAACAATTACAAATTGTGAATTAAGTAACATTTCTGTAAATATCATTTTTACAATTGGCGCTATTTTGAAACTTGGGTTCGAACTTTAAAAGCGATTTCTTCAGGCTCTATTGACCTAACCGGGCAGAAATTTAGGAATCATGATCAACATCTTGGTCTGAACCGAAAATATTCACAAATTGTCAATAAAAATGCATTAAAGGAAAAAACATCATTCTTATGGTCGCTATTTTGAGACTTGGGTTCGAACTTTAAAAGCCATTTTTTCAGGCTCTATGGTCCTATTCGGGCCAAAATTTTGGAATCGTGATCAACAACATGGTCTTAATAGAAAACAGTCAAAATATGTGAATAAAGTTACATTTCTGTAAAAATCATTTTTGCAATTTGCGCTATTTAGAGACTTGGGTTCGAACTTTAAAAGCAATTTCTTCAGGCTCTATGGTCCTAATCGGGCTGAAATTTTGGAATCGTGATCAACATCATGGTCCAAACCGAAAAGAGTCTTAAATTGTGAAAAAAATGCATTTAAGGAAAAATCATCATTCCTATGGTCGCTATTTTGAGACTTGGGTTCGAACTTTAAAACCCATTTTTTCAGGCTCTATGGTCCCAACCGGGCTAAAATTTCGGAATCGTGACCAACATCATGGTTCAAACCGAAAACAGTAACAAATTGTGAATAAAGATGCATTTAACGAAAAATCATCATTCTTATGGGGGCTATTTTGAAACATGGGTTCGAACTTTAAAAGCCATTTTTTCAGGCTCAATGGTCCCAATCGGGCTGAAATTTCGGAAACATGATCAACATCTTGGTCCAAACCGAAAGCATTCACAAATTGTCAATAAAGTTGCATTTAAGGAAAAAACATCATTCTTATGGTCGCTATTTTGAAACTTGGGTTCGAACTTTAAAAGCCATTTTTTCAGGCTCTATGGTCCTAATCGGGCCAAAATTTTGGAATCGTGATCAACAACATGGTCTTAACAGAAAACAGTCAAAATATGTGAATAAAGTTACATTTCTGTAAAAATCATTTTTGCAATTTGCGCTACTTAGAGACTTGGGTTCGAACTTTAAAAGCAATTTCTTCAGGCTCTATGGTCCCAATCGGGCTGAAATTTTAGAAACGTGATCAACATCATGGTCCAAACCGAAAAGAGTCTTAAATTGTGAAAAAAGTTGCATTTAAGGAAAAATCATCATTCCTATGGTCGCTATTTTGAGACTTGGGTTCGAACTTTAAAACCCATTTTTTCAGGCTCTATGGTCCTAATCGGGCAAAATTTTGGAATCGTGTTCAACAACATGGTCTTAACAGAAAACAGTCAAAATATGTGAATAAAGTTACATTTCTGTAAAAATCATTTTTGCAATTTGCGCTATTTAGAGACTTGGGTTCGAACTTTAAAAGCAATTTCTTCAGGCTCTATGGTCCTAATCGGGCTGAAATTTTGGAATCGTGATCAACATCATGGTCCAAGCCGAAAAGAGTCACAAATTGTGAAAAAAGTTGCATTTAAGGAAAAATCATCATTCTTATGGTCGCTATTTTGAGACTTGGGTTCGAACTTAAATACCCATTTTTTCAGGCTCTATGGTCCCAACCGGGCTAAAATTTTGGAATCGTGACCAACATCATGGACCCAACCGAAAACAGTATCAAATTGTGAATAAAGATGCATTTAACGAAAAATCATCATTCTTATGGGGGCTATTTTGAAACATGGGTTCGAACTTTAACAGCCATTTTTTCAGGATCTATGGTCCCAATCGGGCTGAAATTTCGGAATCGTGATCATTATCATGGTCCGAACCGAAAACATTCACAAATTGTATATAAAGTTGCATTTAAGGAAAAATCATCATTCCTATGGTCGCTATTTTGAGACTTGGGTTCGAACTTTAAAACCCATTTTTTCAGGCTCTATGGTCCTAATCGGGCAAAATTTTGGAATCGTGTTCAACAACATGGTCTTAACAGAAAACAGTCAAAATATGTGAATAAAGTTACATTTCTGTAAAAATCATTTTTGCAATTTGCGCTATTTAGAGACTTGGGTTCGAACTTTAAAAGCAATTTCTTCAGGCTCTATGGTCCTAATCGGGCTAAAATTTCGGAATCGTGACCAACATCATGGTTCAAACCGAAAACAGTAACAAATTGTGAATAAAGATGCATTTAACGAAAAATCATCATTCTTATGGGGGCTATTTTGAAACATGGGTTCGAACTTTAAAAGCCATTTTTTCAGGCTCAATGGTCCCAATCGGGCTGAAATTTCGGAAACATGATCAACATCTTGGTCCAAACCGAAAGCATTCACAAATTGTATATAAAGTTGCATTTAAGGAAAAATCATCATTCCTATGGTCGCTATTTTGAGACTTGGGTTCGAACTTTAAAACCAATTTTTTCAGGCTCAATGGTCCCAATCGGGCTGAAATTTCGGAATCATGATCAACATCTTGGTCCGAACCGAAAACATTCACAAATTGTCAATAAAGTTGCATTTAAGGAAAAATCATCAATCTAATGGTCGCTATTTTGCGACTTGGGTTCGAACTTTAAAAGCCATTTGCAGGCTCAATGGTCCCAATCGGGCTGAAATTTCGGAATCATGATCAACATCTTGGTCTGAACCGAAAACATTCACAAATTGTCAATAATGTCGCATTTAAGGAAAAAACATCATTCTTATGGTCGCTATTTTGAGACTTGGGTTCGAACTTTAAAAGCCATTTTTTCAGGCTCTATGGTCCTCATCGGGCAAAATTTTGGAATCGTGTTCAACAACATGGTCTTAACAGAAAACAGTCAAAATATGTGAATAAAGTTACATTTCTGTAAAAATCATTTTTGCAATTTGCGATATTTAGAGACTTGGGTTCGAACTTTAAAAGCAATTTCTTCAGGCTCTATGGTCCTAATCGGGCTGAAATTTTGAATCGTGATCAACATCATGGTCCAAGCCGAAAAGAGTCACAAATTGTGAAAAAAGTTGCATTTAAGGAAAAATCATCATTCTTATGGTCGCTATTTTGAGACTTGGGTTCGAACTTTAAAACCCATTTTTTCAGGCTCTATGGTCCCAACCGGGCTAAAATTTTGGAATCGTGACCAAAATCATGGACCCAACCGAAAACAGTTTCAAATTGTGAATAAAGATGCATTTAACGAAAAATCATCATTCTTATGGGGGCTATTTTGAAACATGGGTTCGAACTTTAACAGCCATTTTTTCAGGATCTATGGTCCCAATCGGGCTGAAATTTCGGAATCGTGATCATTATCATGGTCCGAACCGAAAACATTCACAAATTGTATATAAAGTTGCATTTAACGAAAAATCATCATTCTTATGTTCGCTATTTTGAGACTTGGGTTCGAACTTAAAAATTAATTTTTTCAGGCTCTTTGGTCCCTATCGGGCTGAAATTTCGGAATGGTGATCAACATCTTGGTCCGAACCGAAAACATTCACAAATTGTCAATAAAGTTGCATTTAAGGAAAAATCATAATTCTTTTGGTCGCTATTTTGAGATTTGGGTTCCAACTTTAAAAGCCATTTTTTCAGGCTCTATGGTCCCAATCGGGCTGAAATTTCGGAATGGTGATCAACATCATGGACCAAACCGAAAAGAGTAACAAATTGTGAATAAAGTTGCATTTAACGAAAAATCATCATTCTTATGGGGAATATTATGAGACCTGGGTTCGAACTTGAAAAGCCATTTTTGCAGGCTTTATGGTCCCAATCGGGCTGAAATTTCGGAATCGTGATCAACATCTTGGTCCGAACCGAAAACATTCACAAATTGTCAATAAAGTTGCATTTAAGGAAATAACATCTTTCTTATGGTCGCTATTTTGAGACTTGGGTTCGAAATTAAAATGCTATTTTTTCCGGCTCTATTGTCCTAATCGGGCCAAAATTTTGAAATCGTGATCAACATCATGGTCCAAACCGAAAAGAGTCACAAATTGTGAAAAAAGTTGCATTTAAGGAAAAATCATCATTCCTATGGTCGCTATTTTGAGACTTGGGTTCGAACTTTAAAACCCATTTTTTCAGGCTCTATGGTCCCAACCGGGCTAAAATTTCGGAATCGTGACCAACATCATGGTTCAAACCGAAAACAGTAACAAATTGTGAATAAAGATGCATTTAACGAAAAATCATCATTCTTATGGGGGCTATTTTGAAACATGGGTTCGAACTTTAAAAGCCATTTTTTCAGGCTCAATGGTCCCAATCGGGCTGAAATTTCGGAAACATGATCAACATCTTGGTCCAAACCGAAAGCATTCACAAATTGTCAATAAAGTTGCATTTAAGGAAAAAACATCATTCTTATGGTCGCTATTTTGAAACTTGGGTTCGAACTTTAAAAGCCATTTTTTCAGGCTCTATGGTCCTAATCGGGCCAAAATTTTGGAATCGTGATCAACAACATGGTCTTAACAGAAAACAGTCAAAATATGTGAATAAAGTTACATTTCTGTAAAATTCATTTTTGCAATTTGCGCTACTTAGAGACTTGGGTTCGAACTTTAAAAGCAATTTCTTCAGGCTCTATGGTCCCAATCGGGCTGAAATTTTAGAAACGTGATCAACATCATGGTCCAAACCGAAAAGAGTCTTAAATTGTGAAAAAAGTTGCATTTAAGGAAAAATCATCATTCCTATGGTCGCTATTTTGAGACTTGGGTTCGAACTTTAAAACCCATTTTTTCAGGCTCTATGGTCCTAATCGGGCAAAATTTTGGAATCGTGTTCAACAACATGGTCTTAACAGAAAACAGTCAAAATATGTGAATAAAGTTACATTTCTGTAAAAATCATTTTTGCAATTTGCGCTATTTAGAGACTTGGGTTCGAACTTTAAAAGCAATTTCTTCAGGCTCTATGGTCCTAATCGGGCTAAAATTTCGGAATCGTGACCAACATCATGGTTCAACCCGAAAACAGTAACAAATTGTGAATAAAGATGCATTTAACGAAAAATCATCATTCTTATGGGGGCTATTTTGAAACATGGGTTCGAACTTTAAAAGCCATTTTTTCAGGCTCAATGGTCCCAATCGGGCTGAAATTTCGGAAACATGATCAACATCTTGGTCCAAACCGAAAGCATTCACAAATTGTATATAAAGTTGCATTTAAGGAAAAATCATCATTTCTATGGTCGCTATTTTGAGACTTGGGTTCGAACTTTAAAACCAATTTTTTCAGGCTCAATGGTCCCAATCGGGCTGAAATTTCGGAATCATGATCAACATCTTGGTCCGAACCGAAAACATTCACAAATTGTCAATAAAGTTGCATTTAAGGAAAAATCATCAATCTAATGGTCGCTATTTTGCGACTTGGGTTCGAACTTTAAAAGCCATTTGCAGGCTCAATGGTCCCAATCGGGCTGAAATTTCGGAATCATGATCAACATCTTGGTCTGAACCGAAAACATTCACAAATTGTCAATAATGTCGCATTTAAGGAAAAAACATCATTCTTATGGTCGCTATTTTGAGACTTGGGTTCGAACTTTAAAAGCCATTTTTTCAGGCTCTATGGTCCTCATCGGGCAAAATTTTGGAATCGTGTTCAACAACATGGTCTTAACAGAAAACAGTCAAAATATGTGAATAAAGTTACATTTCTGTAAAAATCATTTTTGCAATTTGCGATATTTAGAGACTTGGGTTCGAACTTTAAAAGCAATTTCTTCAGGCTCTATGGTCCTAATCGGGCTGAAATTTTGAATCGTGATCAACATCATGGTCCAAGCCGAAAAGAGTCACAAATTGTGAAAAAAGTTGCATTTAAGGAAAAATCATCATTCTTATGGTCGCTATTTTGAGACTTGGGTTCGAACTTTAAAACCCATTTTTTCAGGCTCTATGGTCCCAACCGGGCTAAAATTTTGGAATCGTGACCAACATCATGGACCCAACCGAAAACAGTTTCAAATTGTGAATAAAGATGCATTTAACGAAAAATCATCATTCTTATGGGGGCTATTTTGAAACATGGGTTCGAACTTTAACAGCCATTTTTTCAGGATCTATGGTCCCAATCGGGCTGAAATTTCGGAATCGTGATCATTATCATGGTCCGAACCGAAAACATTCACAAATTGTATATAAAGTTGCATTTAAGGAAAAATCATAATTCTTATGGTCGCTATTTTGAAACTTGGGTTCGAACTTTAAAAGCCATTTTTTCAGGCTCTATGGTCCCAATCGGGCTGAAATTTCGGAATCGTGATCAACATCTTGGTCCGAACCGAAAACATTCACAAATTGTCAATAAAGTTGCATTTAAGGAAAAACATCATTCTTATGGTCGCTATTTTGAGACCTGGGTTCGAACTTGAAAAGCCATTTTTGCAGGCTTTATGGTCCCAATCGGGCTGAAATTTCGGAATCGTGATCAACATCTTGGTCCGAACCGAAAACATTCACAAATTGTCAATAAAGTTGCATTTAAGGAAATAACATCTTTCTTATGGTCGCTATTTTGAGACTTGGGTTCGAAATTAAAATGCTATTTTTTCCGGCTCTATTGTCCTAATCGGGCCAAAATTTTGAAATCGTGATCAACATCATGGTCCAAACCGAAAAGAGTCACAAATTGTGAAAAAAGTTGCATTTAAGGAAAAATCATCATTCCTATGGTCGCTATTTTGAGACTTGGGTTCGAACTTTAAATCCAATTTTTTCAGGCTCAATGGTCCCAATCGGGCTGAAATTTCGGAATCATGATCAACATCTTGGTCCGAACCGAAAACATTCACAAATTGTCAATAAAGTTGCATTTAAGGAAAAATCATCAATCTAATGGTCGCTATTTTGCGACTTGGGTTCGAACTTTAAAAGCCATTTGCAGGCTCAATGGTCCCAATCGGGCTGAAATTTCGGAATCATGATCAACATCTTGGTCTGAACCGAAAACATTCACAAATTGTCAATAATGTTGCATTTAAGGAAAAAACATCATTCTTATGGTCGCTATTTTGAGACTTGGGTTCGAACTTTAAAATCCATTTTTTCAGGCTCTATGGTCCTAATCGGGCTAAAATTTTGGAATCGTGATCAACTACATGGTCTTAACAGAAAACAGTCAAAATATGTGAATAAAGTTACATTTCTGTAAAAATCATTTTTGCAATTTGCGCTACTTAGAGACTTGGGTTCGAACTTTAAATGCAATTTCTTCAGGCTCTATGGTCCCAATCGGGCCGAAATTTTAGAATCATGATCAACATCATAGTCCAAACCGAAAAGAGTCTTAAATTGTGAAAAAAGTTGCATTTAAGGAAAAATCATCATTCCTATGGTCGCTATTTTGAGACTTGGGTTCGAACTTTAAAACCCATTTTTTCAGGCTCTATGGTCCCAACCGGGCTAAAATTTCGGAATCGTGACCAACATCATGGACCCAACCGAAAACAGTAACAAATTGTGAATAAAGATGCATTTAACGAAAAATCATCATTCTTATGGGGGCTATTTTGAAACATGGGTTCGAACTTTAAAAGCCATTTTTTCAGGATCTATGGTCCCAATCGGGCTGAAATTTCGGAATCGTGATCATTATCATGGTCCGAACCGAAAAAATTCACAAATTGTCAATAAAGTTGCATTTAACGAAAAATCATCATTCTTATGGGGGCTATTTTGAGACTTGGGTTCGAACTTTAAAACCCATTTTTTCGAGCTCTATGGTCCCAATCGGGCTGAAATTTCGGAATCGTTATAAACATCATGGTCCAAACCGAAAACAATTAAAAATTGTGAATTAAGTATTATTTCTGTAAAAATCATTTTTACAATTGGCGCTATTTTGAAACTTGGGTTCGAACTTTAAAAGCCATTTTTTCAGGATCTATGGTCACAATCGGTCTGAAATTTCGGAATCGTGATCATTATCATGGTCCGAACCGAAAAAATTCACAAATTGTGAAAAAAGTTGCATTTAAGGAAAAATCATCATTCCTATGGTCGCTATTTTGAGACTTGGGTTCGAACTTTAAAACCCATTTTTTCAGGCTCTATGGTCCCAACCGGGCTAAAATTTCGGAATCGTGACCAACATCATGGTCCAAACCGAAAACAGTAACAAATTGTGAATAAATATGCATTTAACGAAAAATCATCATTCTTATGGGGGCTATTTTGAGACTTGGGTTCTATCATCAAAACCCATTTTTTCGAGCTCTATGGTCCCAATCGGGCTGAAATTTCGGAATCGTGATCAACATCTTGGTCCGAAACGAAAACATTCACAAATTTTCAATAAAGTTGCATTTTAGGAAAAAACATCATTCTTATGGTCGCTATTTTGAGACTTGGGTTCGAACTTAAAAAGCCATTTTTTCAGGCTCTATGTTCCTAATCTGGCCAAAATTTTGGAATCGTGATCAACAACATGGTCTTAACAGAAAACAGTCAAAATATGTGAATAAAGTTACATTTCTGTAAAAATCATTTTTGCAATTTGCGCTATTTAGAGACTTGGGTTCGAACTTTTAAAGCAATTTCTTCAGGCTCTATGGTCCTAATCGGGCTGAAATTTTCTAATCGTGATCAACATCATGGTCCAAGCCGAAAAGAGTCACAAATTGTGAAAAAAGTTGCATTAAAGGAAAAATAATCATTCCTATGGTCGCTATTTTGAGACTTGGTTTCGAACTTTAAAACCCATTTTTTCAGGCTCTATGGTCCCAACCGGGCTAAAATTTCGGAATCGTGACCAACATCATGGTCCAAACCGAAAACAGTAACAAATTGTGAATAAAGATGCATTTAACGAAAAATCATCATTCTTATTGGGGCTATTTTGAAACATGGGTTCGAACTTTAACAGCCATTTTTTCAGGATCTATGGTCCCAATCGGGCTGAAATTTCGGAATCGTGATCATTATCATGGTCCGAACCGAAAACATTCACAAATTGTATATAAAGTTGCATTTAACGAAAAATCATCATTCTTATGTTCGCTATTTTTAGACTGGGGTTCGAACTTAAAAATTAATTTTTTCAGGCTCCTTGGTCCCTATCGGGCTGAAATTTCGGAATGGTGATCAACATCTTGGTCCGAACCGAAAACATTCACTAATTGTCAATAAAGTTACATTTAAGGAAAAATCCTCATCATTCTTTGGTCGCTATTTTGAGATTTGGGTTCGAACTTTAAAAGCCATTCTTTCAGGCTCTATGGTCCCAATCGGGCTGAAATTTCGGAATCGTGATCAACTTCATGGACCAAACCGAAAAGAGTAACAAATTGTGAATAAACTTGCATTTAACGAAAAATCATCATTCTTATGGGGACTATTTTGAGACCTGGGGAACTTTAAAAGCCATTTTTTCAGGCTCTACTGTCCCAATCGGGCTGAAATTTCGGAATGTTGATCAACATCTTGGTCCGAACCGAAAACATTCACAAATTGTCAATAAAGTTGCATTTAAGGAAAAATCATAATTCTTATGGTCGCTATTTTGAAACTTGGGTTCGAACTTTAAAAGCCATTTTTTCAGGCTCTATGGTCCCAATCGGGCTGAAATTTCGGAATCGTGATCAACATCTTGGTCCGAACCGAAAACATTCACAAATTGTCAATAAAGTTGCATTTAAGGAAAAACATCATTCTTATGGTCGCTATTTTGAGACTTGGGTTCGAACTTTAAAAGCCATTTTTTCAGGCTCTATGGTCGTAATTGGGCCAAAATTTTGGAATCGTGATCAACAACATGTTCTTAACAGAAAACAGTCAAAAGATGTGAATAAAGTTACATTTCTGTAAAAATCATTTTTGCAATTTGCGCAATTTAGAGACTTGGGTTCGAACTTTAAAAGCAATTTCTTCAGGCTCTATGGTCTTAATCGGGCTGAAATTTTGGAATCGTTATCAACATCATGGTCCAAACCGAAAACAATTACAAATTGTGAATTAAGTAACATTTCTGTAAAAATCATTTTTTCAATTGGCGCTATTTTGAAACTTGGGTCCGAACCTTAAAACGATTTGGAATCGTGATCAACATCATGGTCCAAACCGAAAAGAGTCACAAATTGTGAAAAAAGTTGCAATTCAGGAAAAATTATCATTCCTATGGTCGCTATTTTGAGTCCAAACCGAAAACAGTAACAATTTGTGAATAAATATGCATTTAACGAAAAATCATCATTCTTATGGGGGCTATTTTGAAACATGGGTTCGAACTTTAAAAGCCATTTTTTCAGAATCTATGGTCCCAATCGGGCTGAAATTTCGGAATCACTATCAACAACGGTCCAAACCGAAAACAATCACAAATTGTGAATTAAGTAACATTTCTGTAAAAATCATTTTTACAATTGGCGCTATTTTGAGACTTGTGTTTGAACTTTAAAAGCAATTTCTTCAGGCTCTATTGTCCTAATCCGGCTGAAATTTTGGAATCATGATCAACATCATGGTCCAAACCGAAAAGAGTCACAAATTGTGAATAAATTGCATTTAAGGAAAAATCATAATTCTTATGGTCGCTATTTTGAGACTTGGGTTCGAACTTTAAAAGCCATTTTTGCAGGCTCTATGGTCCCAATTGGGCTGAAATTTCGGAATCGTGATCAACATCTTGGTCCGAACCGAAAATATTCACAAATTGTCAATAAAGTTGCATTTAAGGAAAAATCATAATTCTTACGGTCGCTATTTTGAGACTTGGGTTCGAACTTTAAAAGCCATTTTTTCAGGCTCTATGGTCCCAATCGGGATGAAATTTCGGAATCATGATCAACATCTTGGTCCGAACCGAAAACATTCACAAATTGTCAATAAAGTTGCATTTAAGGAAATAACATCTTTCTTATGGTCGCTATTTTGAGACTTGGGTTCGAAATTTAAAAGCCATTTTTTCAGGCTCTATGGTCCTAACCGGGCCAAAATTTTGGAATCGTGATCAACATCATGGTCCAAACCGAAAAGAGTCACAAATTGTGAAAAAAGTTACATTTAAGGAAAAATCATCATTCATATAGTTGCTATTTTGAGACTTGGGTTCGAACTTTAAAACCAATTTTTTCAGGCTCAGTGGTCCCAATTGGGCTGAAATTTCGGAATCATGATCACCATCTTGGTCCGAACCGAAAACATTCACAAATTGTCAATAAAGTTGCATTTAAGGAAAAAACATCATTCTTATGGTCGCTATTTTGAGACTTGGGTTCGAAATTTAAAAGCCATTTTTTCAGGCTCTATGGTCCAAATCGGGCTGGAATTTCGGAATCGTTATCAACATCATGGTCCAAACCGAAAACAATTACAAATTGTGAATTAAGTAACATTTCTGTAAATATCATTTTTACAATTGGCGCAATTTTGAAACTTGGGTTCGAACTTTAAAAGCGATTTCTTCAGGCTCTATTGACCTAACCGGGCTGAAATTTAGGAATCGTTATCAACATCATGGTCTTATCCGAAAACCGTCAAAAATTGGGAATAAAATTGCATGAAAGGAAAAATCATCATTCTTTTGGTCGCTATTTTGAGACTTGGGTTCGAACTTTAAAAGCCATTTTATCAGGCTCTATGGTCCCAATCGGGCTGAAATTTCGGAATCGTGATCATTATCATGGTCCGAACCGAAAACATTCACAAATTGAATATAAAGTTGCATTTAACGAAAAATCATCATTCTTATGTTCGATATTTTGAGACTTGGGTTCGAATTAAAAATTATTTTTTTCAGGCTCCTTGGTCCCTATCGGGCTGAAATTTCGGAATGAAGATCAGCATCTTGGTCCGAACCGAAAACATTCACAAATTGTCAATAAAGTTGCATTTAAGGAAAAAACATCATTCTTATGGTCGCTATTTAGAGACTTGGGTTCGAACTTTAAAAGCCATTTTTTCAGGCTCTATTGTCCTAATCGGGCCAAAATTTTGGAATCGTGATCAACAACATGGTCTTAACAGAAAACAGTCAAAATATGTGAATAAAGTTACATTTCTGTAAAAATCATTTTTGCAATTTGCGCTATTTAGAGACTTGGGTTCGAATTAAAAATTAATTTTTTCAGGCTCCTTGGTCCCTATCGGGCTGAAATTTCGGAATGGTGATCAACATCTTGGTCCGAACCGAAAACATTCACAAATTGTCAATAAAGTTGCATTTAAGGAAAAAACATCATTCTTATGGTCGCTATTTTGAGACTTGGGTTCGAACTTAAAAAGCCATTTTTTCAGGCTCTATGTTCCTAATCTGGCCAAAATTTTGGAATCGTGATCAACAACATGGTCTTAACAGAAAACAGTCAAAATATGTGAATAAAGTTACATTTCTGTAAAAATCATTTTTGCAATTTGCGCTATTTAGAGACTTGGGTTCGAACTTTTAAAGCAATTTCTTCAGGCTCTATGGTCCTAATCGGGCTGAAATTTTCTAATCGTGATCAACATCATGGTCCAAGCCGAAAAGAGTCACAAATTGTGAAAAAAGTTGCATTAAAGGAAAAATAATCATTCCTATGGTCGCTATTTTGAGACTTGGTTTCGAACTTTAAAACCCATTTTTTCAGGCTCTATGGTCCCAACCGGGCTAAAATTTCGGAATCGTGACCAACATCATGGTCCAAACCAAAAACAGTAACAAATTGTGAATAAATATGCATTTAACGAAAAATCATCATTCTTATGGGAGCTATTTTGAAACATGGGTTCGAACTTTAAAAGCCATTTTTTCAGGATCTATGGTCCCAATCGGGCTGAAATTTCGGAATCACTATCAACATCACGGTCCAAACTGAAAACAATCACAAATTCTGAATTAAGTAACATTTCTGTAAAAATCATTTTTACAATTGGCGCTATTTTGAGACTTATGTTTGAACTTTAAAAGCAATTTCTTCAGGCTCTATTGTCCTAATCCGGCTAAAATTTTGGAATCGTGATCAACATCATTGTCCAAACCGAAAAGAGTCACAAATTGTGAATAAGTTGCATTTAAGGAAAAAACCTTATTCTTATGGTCGCTATTTTGAGACTTGGGTTCAAACTTTAAAAGCCATTTTTTCAGGCTCTATGGTCGTAATCGGGCCAAAATTTTGGAATCGTGATCAACAACATGGTCTTAACAGAAAACAGTCAAAATATGTGAATAAAGTTACATTTCTGTAAAAATCATTTTTGCATTTTGCGCTATTTAGAGTCTTGGGTTCGACCTTTAAAACCCATTTTTTCAGGTTCTATGGTCGCAACCGGGCTAAAATTTCGGAATCGTGACCAACATCATGGTCCAAACCGAAAACAGTAACAAATTGTGAATAAATATGCATTTAACGAAAAATCATCATTCTTATGGAGGCTATTTTGAGACTTGGGTTCGAACTTTAAAACCCATTTTTTCGAGCTCTATTGTCCCAATCGGGCTGAAATTTCGGAATCGTTATCAACATCATGGTCTTAACCGAAAACAATTACAAATTGTGAATTAAGTAAAATTTCTGTAAAAATCATTTTTACTATTGGCGCTATTGTGAAACTTGGGTTCGAACTTTAAAACCAATTTTTTCAGGCTCAATGGTCCCAATTGGGCTGAAATTTCGGAATCATGATCACCATCTTGGTCCGAACCGAAAACATTCACAAATTGTCAATAAAGTTGCATTTAAGGAAATAACATATTTCTTATGGTCGCTATTTTGAGACTTGGGTTCGAACTTTAAAACCAATTTTTTCAGGCTCAATGGTCCCAATTGGGCTGAAATTTCGGAATCATGATCATCATCTTGGTGCGAACCGAAAACATTCACAAATTGTCAATAAAGTTGCATTTAAGGAAAAAATATAATTCTTATGGTCGCTATTTTGAGACTTGGGTTCGAAATTTAAAAGCCATTTTTTCAGGCTCTATGGTCCAAATCGGGCTGAAATTTCGCAATCGTTATCAACATCATGGTCCAAACCGAAAACAATTACAAATTGTGAATTAAGTAACATTTCTGTAAATATCATTTTTACAATTGGCGCTATTTTGAAACTTGGGTTCGAACTTTAAAAGCGATTTCTTCAGGCTCTATTGTCCTAATCGGGCTGAAATTAAGAAATCGTTATCAACATCATTTTCCAATCCGAAAACAGTCAAAATATGTGAATTAAGTTAAATTTCTGTACAAATCATTTTTGCTATTTGCGCTATTTAGAGACTTGGGTTCGAACTTTAAAAGCAATTTCTTCAGGCTCTATGGTCCTAATCGGGCTGAAATTTTGGAATCGTGATCAACATCATGGTCCAAACCGAAAAGAGTCACAAATTGAGTCACAAATCGCATTTAAGGAAAAATCATCATTCCTATGGTTGCTATTTTTAGACTTGGGTTCGAACTTTAAAACCCATTTTTTCAGGCTCTATGGTCCCAACCGGGCTAAAATTTCGAAATCGTGACCAACATCATGGTCCAAACCGAAAACAGTAACAAATTGTGAATAAATATGCATTTAACGAAAAATCATCATTCTTATGGGGGCTATTTTGAGACTTGGGTTCGAACTTTAAAACCCATATTTTCGAGCTCTATGGTCTCAATAAGGCTTAAATTTCGGAATCGTTATCAACATCATGGTCTTAACCGAAAACAATTACAAATTGTGAATTAAGTAACATTTCCGTAAAAATCATTTTTACAATTGGCGCTATTTTGAGACTTGTGTTTGAACTTTAAAAGCAATTTCTTCGGGCTCTATTGTCCTAATCCGACTGAAATTTTGGAATCGTGATCAACATCATGGTCCAAACCGAAAAGAGTCACAAATTGTGAATAAGTTGCATTTAAGGAAAAATCATAATTCTTATGGTCGCTATTTTGAGACTTGGGTTCGAACTTTAAAAGCCATTTTTGCAGGCTCTATGGTCCCAATCGGGCTGAAATTTCGGAATCGTGATCAACATCTTGGTCCGAACCGAAAACATTCACAAATTGTCAATAAAGTTGCATTTAAGGAAAAATCATAATTCTTACGGTCGCTATTTTGAGACATGGGTTCGAACTTTAAAAGCCATTTTTTCAGGGTCTATGGTCCCAATCGGGATGAAATTTCGGTATCATGATCAACATCTTGGTCC
Organism: Hesperophylax magnus; assembly: GCA_026573805.1. Classification (NCBI taxonomy): domain Eukaryota; kingdom Metazoa; phylum Arthropoda; class Insecta; order Trichoptera; family Limnephilidae; genus Hesperophylax; species Hesperophylax magnus. The sequence continues at coordinate 15,463 of JAIUSX010000552.1, forward strand.
GAACCGAAAACATTCACAAATTGTCAATAAAGTTGCATTTAAGGAAATAACATCTTTCTTATGGTCGCTATTTTGAGACTTGGGTTCGAAATTTAAAAGCCATTTTTTCAGGCTCTATGGTCCTAACCGGGCCAAAATTTTGGAATCGTGATCAACATCATGGTCCAAACCGAAAAGAGTCACAAATTGTGAAAAAAGTTGCATTTAAGGAAAAATCATCATTCATATAGTTGCTATTTTGAGACTTGGGTTCGAACTTTAAAACCAATTTTTTCAGGCTCAATGGTCCCAATTGGGCTGAAATTTCGGAATCATGATCATCATCTTGGTCCGAACCGAAAACATTCACAAATTGTCAATAAAGTTGCATTTAAGGAAAAAACATCATTCTTATGGTCGCTATTTTGAGACTTGGGTTCGAAATTTAAAAGCCATTTTTTCAGGCTCTGTGGTCCAAATCGGGCTGAAATTTCGGAATCGTTATCAACATCATGGTCCAAACCGAAAACAATTACAAATTGTGAATTAAGTAACATTTCTGTAAATATCATTTTTACAATTGGCGCTATTTTGAAACTTGGGTTCGAACTTTAAAAGCGATTTCTTCAGGCTCTATTGACCTAACCGGGCTGAAATTTAGGAATCGTTATCAACATCATGGTCTTATCCGAAAACAGTCAAAAATTGGGAATAAATTTGCATGAAAGGAAAAATCATCATTCTTTTGGTCGCTATTTTGAGACTTGGGTTCGAACTTTAAAAGCCATTTTATCAGGCTCTATGGTCCCAATCGGGCTGAAATTTCGGAATCGTGATCATTATCATGGGCCGAACCGAAAACATTCACAAATTGAATATAAAGTTGCATTTAACGAAAAATCATCATTCTTATGTTCGATATTTTGAGACTTGGGTTCGAATTAAAAATTAATTTTTTCAGGCTTCTTGGTCCCTATCGGGCTGAAATTTCGGAATGGTGATCAACATCTTGGTCCGAACCGAAAACATTCACAAATTGTCAATAAAGTTGCATTTAAGGAAAAAACATCATTCTTATGGTCGCTATTTTGAGACTTGGGTTCGAACTTAAAAAGCCATTTTTTCAGGCTCTATGTTCCTAATCTGGCCAACATTTTGGAATCGTGATCAACAACATTGTCTTAACAGAAAACAGTCAAAATATGTGAATAAAGTTACATTTCTGTAAAAATCATTTTTGCATTTTGCGCTATTTAGAGACTTGGGTTCGAACTTTAAAAGCAATTTCTTCAGGCTCTATGGTCCTAATCGGGCTGAAATTTTCTAATCGTGATCAACATCATGGTCCAAGCCGAAAAGAGTCACAAATTGTGAAAAAAGTTTCATTTAAGGAAAAATAATCATTCCTATGGTCGCTATTTTGAGACTTGGGTTCGAACTTTAAAAGCAATTTCTTCAGGCTCTATGGTCCTAATCGGGCTGAAATTTTCTAATCGTGATCAACATCATGGTCCAAGCCGAAAAGAGTCACAAATTGTGAAAAAAGTTTCATTTAAGGAAAAATAATCATTCCTATGGTCGCTATTTAGAGACTTGGGTTCAAACTTTAAAAGCCATTTTTTCAGGCTCTATGGTCGTAATCGGGCCAAAATTTTGGAATCGTGATCAACAACATGGTCTTAACAGTAAACAGTCAAAATATGTGAATAAAGTTAAATTTCTGTAAAAATCATTTTTGCAATTTGCTCTATTTAGAGTCTTGGGTTCGACCTTTAAAACCCATTTTTTCAGGTTCTATGGTCGCAACCGGGCTAAAATTTCTGAATCGTGACCAACATCATGGTCCAAACCGAAAACAGTAACAAATTGTGAATAAATATGCATTTAACGAAAAATCATCATTCTTATGGAGGCTATTTTGAGACTTGGGTTCGAACTTTAAAACCCATTTTTTCGAGCTCTATGGTCCCAATCGGGCTGAAATTTCGGAATCGTTATCAACATCATGGTCTTAACCGAAAACAATTACAAATTGTGAATTAAGTAAAATTTCTGTAAAAATCATTTTTACTATTGGCGCTATTTTGAAACTTGGGTTCGAACTTTAAAAGCGATTTCTTCAGGCTCTATTGTCCTAATCGGGCTGAAATTAAGAAATCGTTATCAACATCATTTTCCAATCCGAAAGCAGTCAAAATATGTGAATTAAGTTAAATTTCTGTACAAATCATTTTTGCAATTTGCGCTATTTAGAGACTTGGGTTCGAACTTTAAAAGCAATTTCTTCAGGCTCTATGGTCCAAATCGGGCTGAAATTTTGGAATCGTGATCAACATCATGGTCCAAACCGAAAAGAGTCACAAATTGAGTCACAAATCGCATTTAAGGAAAAATCATCATTCCTATGGTTGCTATTTTTAGACTTGGGTTCGAACTTTAAAACCCATTTTTTCAGGCTCTATGGTCCCAACCGGGCTAAAATTTCGGAATCGTGACCAACATCATGGTCCAAACCGAAAACAGTAACATTTAACGAAAAATCATCATTCTTATGGGGGCTATTTTGAAACATGTGTTCGAACTTTAAAAGCCATTTTTTCAGAATCTATGGTCCCAATCGGTCTGAAATTTCGGAATCACTATCAACATCACGGTCCAAACCGAAAACAATCACAAATTGTGAATTAAGTAACATTTCTGTAAAAATCATTTTTACAATTGGCGCTATTTTGAGACTTGTGTTTGAACTTTAAAAGCAATTTCTTCAGGTTCTATTGTCCTAATCCGGCTGAAATTTTGGAATCGTGATCAACATCATGGTCCAAACCGAAAAGAGTCACAAATTGTGAATAAGTTGCATTTAAGGAAAAATCATAATTCTTATGGTCGCTATTTTGAGACTTGGGTTCGAAATTTAAAAGCCATTTTTTCAGGCTCTATGGTCCAAATCGGGCTGAAATTTCGGAATCGTTATCAACATCATGGTCCAAACCGAAAACAATTACAAATTGTGAATTAAGTAACATTTCTGTAAATATCATTTTTACAATTGGCGCTATTTTGAAACTTGGGTTCGAACTTTAAAAGCGATTTCTTCAGGCTCTATTGACCTAACCGGGCTGAAATTTAGGAATCGTTATCAACATCATTGTCTTATCCGAAAACAGTCAAAAATTGGGAATAAATTTGCATGAAAGGAAAAATCATCATTCTTTTGGTCGCTATTTTGAGACTTGGGTTCGAACTTTAAAAGCCATTTTATCAGGCTCTATGGTCCCAATCGGGCTGCAATTTCGGAATCGTGATCATTATCATGGTCCGAACCGAAAACATTCACAAATTGAATATAAAGTTGCATTTAACGAAAAATCATCATTCTTATGTTCGATATTTTGAGACTTGGGTTCGAATTAAAAATTAATTTTTTCAGGCTCCTTGGTCCCTATCGGGCTGAAATTTCGGAATGGTGATCAACATCTTGGTCCGAACCGAAAACATTCACAAATTGTCAATAAAGTTGCATTTAAGGAAAAAACATCATTCTTATGGTCGCTATTTTGAGACTTGGGTTCGAACTTAAAAAGCCATTTTTTCAGGCTCTATGTTCCTAATCTGGCCAACATTTTGGAATCGTGATCAACAACATTGTCTTAACAGAAAACAGTCAAAATATGTGAATAAAGTTACATTTCTGTAAAAATCATTTTTGCAATTTGCGCTATTTAGAGACTTGGGTTCGAACTTTAAAAGCAATTTCTTCAGGCTCTATGGTCCTAATCGGGCTGAAATTTTCTAATCGTGATCAACGTCATGGTCCAAGCCGAAAAGAGTCACAAATTGTGAAAAAAGTTGCATTTAAGGAAAAATAATCATTCCTATGGTCGCTATTTTGAGACTTGGGTTCGAACTTTAAAACCCATTTTTTCAGGCTCTATGGTCCCAACCGGGCTTAAATTTCGGAATCGTGACCAACATCATGGTCCAAACCGAAAACAGTAACAAATTGTGAATAAAGATGCATTTAACGAAAAATCATCATTCTTATGGGGGCTATTTTGAAACATGGGTTCGAACTTTAACAGCCATTTTTTCAGGATCTATGGTCCCAATCGGGCTGAAATTTCGGAATCGTGATCATTATCATGGTCCGAACCGAAAACATTCACAAATTTTCATTAAAGTTGCATTTTAGGAAAAAACATCATTCTTATGGTCGCTATTTTGAGACTTGGGTTCGAACTTTAAAAGACATTTTTTCAGGCTCTATCGTTTTATTCGGGCCAAAATTTTGGAATCGTGATCAAAAACATGGTCTTTACAGAAAACAGTCAAAAAATGTGAATAAAGTTACATTTTTTAAAAATCATTTTTGCAATTTGCGCTATTTTGAGACTTGGGTTCGAACTTTAAAAGCAATTTCTTCAGGCTCTATGGTCCTAATCGGGCTGAAGTTTTCTAATCGTGATCAACATCATGGTCCAAGCCGAAAAGAGTGACAAATTGTGAAAAAAGTTGCATTTAAGGAAAAATAATCATTCCTATGGTCGCTATTTTGAGACTTGGGTTCGAACTTTAAAACCCATTTTTTCAGGCTCTATGGTCCCAACCGGGCTAAAATTTCGGAATCGTGACCAACATCATGGTCCAAACCAAAAACAGTAACAAATTGTGAATTAATATGCATTTAACGAAAAATCATCATTCTTATGGGAGCTATTTTCAAACATGGGTTCGAACTTTAAAAGCCATTTTTTCAGGATCTATGGTCCCAATAGGGCTGAAATTTCGGAATCACTATCAACATCACGGTCCAAACTGAAAACAATCACAAATTCTGAATTAAGTAACATTTCTGTAAAAATCATTTTTACAATTGGCGCTATTTTGAGACTTATGTTTGAAATTTAAAAGCAATTTCTTCAGGCTCTATTGTCCTAATCCGGCTGAAATTTTGGAATCGTGATCAACATCATTGTCCAAACCGAAAAGAGTCACAAATTGTGAATAAGTTGCATTTAAGGAAAAAACCTCATTCTTATGGTCGCTATTTTGAGTCTTGGGTTCGACCTTTAAAACCCATTTTTTCAGGGTCTATGGTCGCAACCGGGCTAAAATTTCGGAATCGTGACCAACATCATGGTCCAAACCGAAAACAATTACAAATTGTGAATTAAGTAAAATTTCTGTAAAAATCATTTTTACTATTGGCGCTATTTTGAGACTTGTGTTTGAACTTTAAAAGTAATTTCTTCAGGCTCTATTGTACTAATCCGGCTGAAATTTCGGAATCGTGCCCAACATCATGGTCCAAACCGAAAACAGTAACAAATTGTGAATAAAGATGCAATTAACGAAAAATCATCATTCTTATGGGGGCTATTTTGAAACATGGGTTCGAAATTTAACAGCCATTTTTTCAGGATCTATGGTCCCAATCGGGCTGAAATTTCGGAATCGTGATCATTATCATGGTCCGAACCGAAAACATTCACAAATTTTCATTAAAGTTGCATTTTAGGAAAAAACATCATTCTTATGGTCGCTATTTTGAGACTTGGGTTCGAAATTTAAAAGCCATTTTTTCAGGCTCTATGGTCCAAATCGGGCTGAAATTTCGGAATCGTTATCAACATCATGGTCCAAACCGAAAACAATTACAAATTGTGAATAAAGATGCATTTAACGAAAAATCATCATTCTTATGGGGGCTTTTTTGAAACATGGGTCCGAACTTTAAAAGCCATTTTTTCAGGATCTATGGTCCCAATCGGGCTGAAATTTCGGAATCACTATCAACATCACGGTCCAAACCGAAAACAATCACAAATTGTGAATTAAGTAACATTTCTGTAAAAATCATTTTTACAATTGGCGCTATTTTGAGACTTATGTTTGAACTTTAAAAGCAATTTCTTCAGGCTCTATTGTCCTAATCCGGCTGAAATTTTGGAATCGTGATCAACATCATTGTCCAAACCGAAAAGAGTCACAAATTGTGAATAAGTTGCATTTAAGGAAAAAACCTCATTCTTATGGTCGCTATTTTGAGACTTGGGTTCGAACTTTAAAAGCCATTTTTGCAGGCTCTATGGTCCCAATCGGGCTGAAATTTCGGAATCGTGATCAACATCTTGGTCCGAACCGAAAACATTCACAAATTGTCAATAAAGTTGCATTTAAGGAAAAATCATAATTCTTACGGTCGCTATTTTGAGACTTGGGTTCGAACTATAAAAGCAATTTTTTCATGCTCTATGGTCCCAATCGGGCTGAAATTTCGGAATCACTATCAACATCACGGTCCAAACCGAAAACAATCACAAATTGTGAATTAAGTAACATTTCTGTAAAAATCATTTTTACAATTGGCGCTATTTTGAGACTTGTGTTTGAACTTTAAAAGCAATTTCTTCAGGCTCTATTGTACTAATCCGGCTGAAATTTCGGAATCGTGCCCAACATCATGGTCCAAACCGAAAACAGTAACAAATTGTGAATAAAGATGCAATTAACGAAAAATCATCATTCTTATGGGGGCTATTTTGAAACATGGGTTCGATATTTAACAGCCATTTTTTCAGGATCTATGGTCCCAATCGGGCTGAAATTTCGGAATCGTGATCATTATCATGGTCCGAACCGAAAACATTCACAAATTTTCATTAAAGTTGCATTTTAGGAAAAAACATCATTCTTATGGTCGCTATTTTGAGACTTGGGTTCGAAATTTAAAAGCCATTTTTTCAGGCTCTATGGTCCAAATCGGGCTGAAATTTCGGAATCGTTATCAACATCATGGTCCAAACCGAAAACAATTACAAATTGTGAATAAAGATGCATTTAACGAAAAATCATCATTCTTATGGGGGCTTTTTTGAAACATGGGTCCGAACTTTAAAAGCCATTTTTTCAGGATCTATGGTCCCAATCGGGCTGAAATTTCGGAATCACTATCAACATCACGGTCCAAACCGAAAACAATCACAAATTGTGAATTAAGTAACATTTCTGTAAAAATCATTTTTACAATTGGCGCTATTTTGAGACTTATGTTTGAACTTTAAAAGCAATTTCTTCAGGCTCTATTGTCCTAATCCGGCTGAAATTTTGGAATCGTGATCAACATCATTGTCCAAACCGAAAAGAGTCACAAATTGTGAATAAGTTGCATTTAAGGAAAAAACCTCATTCTTATGGTCGCTATTTTAAGACTTGGGTTCGAACTTTAAAAGCCATTTTTGCAGGCTCTACGGTCCCAATCGGGCTGAAATTTCGGAATCGTGATCAACATCTTGGTCCGAACCGAAAACATTCACAAATTGTCAATAAAGTTGCATTTAAGGAAAAATCATAATTCTTACGGTCGCTATTTTGAGACTTGGGTTCGAACTATAAAAGCCATTTTTTCATGCTCTATGGTCCCAATCGGGATGAAATTTCGGAATCATGATCAACATCTTGGTCCGAACCGAAAACATTCACAAATTGTCAATAAAGTTGCATTTAAGGAAATAACATCTTTCTTATGGTCGGTATTTTGAGACTTGGGTTCGAAATTTAAAAGCCATTTTTTCAGGCTCTATGGTCCTAACCGGGCCAAAATTTTGGAATCGTGATCAACATCATGGTCCAAACCGAAAAGAGTCACAAATTGTGAAAAAAGTTGCATTTAAGGAAAAATCATCATTCATATAGTTGCTATTTTGAGACATGGGTTCGAACTTTAAAACCAATTTTTTCAGGCTCAATGGTCCCAATTGGGCTGAAATTTCGGAATCATGATCATCATCTTGGTCCGAACCGAAAACATTCAAAAATTGTCAATAAAGTTGCATTTAAGGAAAAAACATCATTCTTATGGTCGCTATTTTGAGACTTGGGTTCGAAATTTAAAAGCCATTTTTTCAGGCTCTATGGTCCAAATCGAGCTGAAATTTCGGAATCGTTATCAACATCATGGTCCAAACCGAAAACAATTACAAATTGTGAATTAAGTAACATTTCTGTAAATATCATTTTTACAATTGGCGCTATTTTGAAACTTGGGTTCGAACTTTAAAAGCGATTTCTTCAGGCTCTATTGACCTAACCGGGCTGAAATTTAGGAATCGTTATCAACATAATGGTCTTATCCGAAAACAGTCAAAAATTGGGAATAAATTTGCATGAAAGGAAAAATCATCATTCTTTTGGTCGCTATTTTGAGAATTGGGTTCGAAATTTAAAAGCCATTTTTTCAGGCTCTATGGTCCAAATCGGGCTGAAATTTTGGAATCGTGATCATTATCATGGTCCGAACCGAAAACATTCACAAATTGAATATAAAGTTGCATTTAACGAAAAATCATCATTCTTATGTTCGATATTTTGAGACTTGGGTTCGAATTAAAAATTAATTTTTTCAGGCTCCTTGGTCCCTATCGGGCTGAAATTTCGGAATGGTGATCAACATCTTGGTCCGAACCGAAAACATTCACAAATTGTCAATAAAGTTGCATTTAAGGAAAAAACATCATTCTTATGGTTGCTATTTTGAGACTTGGGTTGGAACTTAAAAAGCCATTTTTTCAGGCTCTATGTTCCTAATCTGGCCAACATTTTGGAATCGTGATCAACAACATTGTCTTAACAGAAAACAGTCAAAATATGTGAATTAAGTAACATTTCTGTAAAAATCATTTTTACAATTGGCGCTATTTTGAGACTTATGTTTGAACTTTAAAAGCAATTTCTTCAGGCTCTATTGTCCTAATCCGGCTGAAATTTTGGAATCGTGATCAACATCATTGTCCAAACCGAAAAGAGTCACAAATTGTAAATAAGTTGCATTTAAGGAAAAAACCTCATTCTTATGGTCGCTATTTTGAGACTTGGGTTCGAACTTTAAAAGCCATTTTTTCAGGCTCTATCGTTTTATTCAGGCCAAAATTTTGGAATCGTGATCAACAACATGGTCTTTACAGAAAACAGTCAAAAAATGTGAATAAAGTTACATTTTGTCAAAATCATTTTTGCAATTTGCGCTATTTTGAGACTTGGGTTCGAACTTTAAAAGCAATTTCTTCAGGCTCTATGGTCCTAATCGGGCTGAAATTTTCTAATCGTGATCAACATCATGGTCCAAGCCGAAAAGAGTCACAAATTGTGAAAAAAGTTGCATTTAAGGAAAAATAATCATTCCTATGGTCGCTATTTTGAGACTTGGGTTCGAACTTTAAAACCCATTTTTTCAGGCTCTATGGTCCCAACCGGGCTTAAATTTCGGAATCGTGACCAACATCATGGTTCAAACCGAAAACAGTAACAAATTGTGAATAAAGATGCATTTAACGAAAAATCATCATTCTTATGGGGGCTATTTTGAAACATGGGTTCGAACTTTAACAGCCATTTTTTCAGGATCTATGGTCCCAATCGGGCTGAAATTTCGGAATCGTGATCATTATCATGGTCCGAACCGAAAACATTCACAAATTTTCATTAAAGTTGCATTTTAGGAAAAAACATCATTCTTATGGTCGCTATTTTGAGACTTGGGTTCGAACTTTAAAAGCCATTTTTTCAGGCTCTATCGTTTTATTCGGGCCAAAATTTTGGAATCGTGATCAACAACATGGTCTTTACAGAAAACAGTCAAAAAATGTGAATAAAGTTACATTTTGTAAAAATCATTTTTGCAATTTGCGCTATTTTGAGACTTGGGTTCGAACTTTAAAACCCATTTTTTCAGGCTCTATGGTCCCAACCGGGCTAAAATTTCGGAATCGTGACCAACATCATGGTCCAAACCAAAAACAGTAACAAATTGTGAATAAATATGCATTTAACGAAAAATCATCATTCTTATGGGAGCTATTTTGAAACATGGGTTCGAACTTTAAAAGCCATTTTTTCAGGATCTATGGTCCCAATCGGGCTGAAATTTCGGAATCACTATCAACATCACGGTCCAAACCGAAAACAATCACAAATTCTGAATTAAGTAACATTTCTGTAAAAATCATTTTTACAATTGGCGCTATTTTGAGACTTATGTTTGAACTTTAAAAGCAATTTCTTCAGGCTCTATTGTCCTAATCCGGCTGAAATTTTGGAATCGTGATCAACATCATTGTCCAAACCGAAAAGAGTCACAAATTGTGAATAAGTTGCATTTAAGGAAAAAACCTCATTCTTATGGTCGCTATTTTGAGACTTGGGTTCAAACTTTGAAAGCCATTTTTTCAGGCTCTATGGTCGTAATCGGGCCAAAATTTTGGAATCGTGATCAACAACATGGTCTTAACAGAAAACAGTCAAAATATGTGAATAAAGTTACATTTCTGTAAAAATCATTTTTGCAATTTGCGCTATTTACTATTTAGTGTCTTGGGTTCGACCTTTAAAACCCATTTTTTCAGGTTCTATGGTCGCAACCGGGCTAAAATTTCGGAATCGTGACCAACATCATGGTCCAAACCGAAAACAGTAACAAATTGTGAATAAATATGCATTTAACGAAAAATCATCATTCTTATGGAGGCTATTTTGAGACTTGGGTTCGAACTTTAAAACCCATTTTTTCGAGCTCTATGGTCCCAATCGGGCTGAAATTTCGGAATCGTTATCAACATCATGGTCCAAACCGAAAACAATTACAAATTGTGAATTAAGTAACATTTCTGTAAAAATCATTTTTACTATTGGCGCTATTTTGAAACTTGGGTTCGAACTTTAAAAGCGATTTTTTCATGCTCTATTGTCCTAATCGGGCTGAAATTTAGAAATCGTTATCAACATCATTTTCCAATCCGAAAACAGTCAAAATATGTGAATGAAGTTAAATTTCTGTAAAAATCATTTTTGCAATTTGCGCTATTTAGAGACTTGGGTTCGAACTTTAAAAGCAATTTCTTCAGGCTCTATGGTCCAAATCGGGCTGAAATTTTGGAATCGTGATCAACATCATGGTCCAAACCGAAAAGAGTCACAAATTGAGTCACAAATCGCATTTAAGGAAAAATCATCATTCCTATGGTTGCTATTTTTAGACTTGGGTTCGAACTTTAAAACCCATTTTTTCAGGCTCTATGGTCCCAACCGGGCTAAAATTTCGGAATCGTGACCAACATCATGGTCCAAACCGAAAACAGTAACATTTAACGAAAAATCATCATTCTTATGGGGGCTATTTTGAAACATGTCAATAAACAAAAACAACAAATTGTCAATAAAGTTGCATTTAAGGAAATAACATCTTTCTTATGGTCGCTATTTTGAGACTTGGGTTCGAAATTTAAAAGCCATTTTTTCAGGCTCTATGGTCCTAATCGGGCCAAAATTTTGGAATCTTTATCAACATCATAAACCATCACCAAACCGAAAAGAGTCACAAATTGTGAAAACAGTTGCATTTAAGGAAAAATAATCATTCCTATGGTCGCTATTTTGAGACTTGGGTTCGAACTTTAAAAGCCATTTTTTCAGGCTCTATGGTCCCAATCTAGATGAAATTTCGGAATCGTGATCAACATCTTGGTCCGAACCGAAAACATTCACAAATTGTCAATAAAGTTGCATTTAAGGAAATAACATCTTTCTTATGGTCGCTATTTTGAGACTTGGGTTCGAAATTTAAAAGCCATTTTTTCAGGCTCTATGGTCCTAATCGGGCCAAAATTTTGGAATCTTTATCAACATCATAAACCATCACCAAACCGAAAAGAGTCACAAATTGTGAAAACAGTTGCATTTAAGGAAAAATAATCATTCCTATGGTCGCTATTTTGAGACTTGGGTTCGAACTTTAAAACCCATTTTTTCAGGCTCTATGGTCCCAACCGGGCTGAAATTTCGGAATCGTGATCAACATCTTGGTCCGAACCGAAAACATTCACAAATTGTCAATAAAGTTGCATTTAAGGAAAAATCATAATTCTTACGGTCGCTATTTTGAGACTTGGGTTCGAACTTTAAAAGCCATTTTTTCAGGCTCTATGGTCGTAATCGGGCCAAAATTTTGGAATCGTGATCAACAACATGGTCTTAACAGAAAACAGTCAAAATATGTGAATAAAGTTACATTTCTGTAAAAATCATTTTTGCAATTTGCGCTATTTACTATTTAGTGTCTTGGGTTCGACCTTTAAAACCCATTTTTTCAGGTTCTATGGTCGCAACCGGGCTAAAATTTCGGAATCGTGACCAACATCATGGTCCAAACCGAAAACAGTAACAAATTGTGAATAAATATGCATTTAACGAAAAATCATCATTCTTATGGAGGCTATTTTGAGACTTGGGTTCGAACTTTAAAACCCATTTTTTCGAGCTCTATGGTCCCAATCGGGCTGAAATTTCGGAATCGTTATCAACATCATGGTCCAAACCGAAAACAATTACAAATTGTGAATTAAGTAACATTTCTGTAAAAATCATTTTTACTATTGGCGCTATTTTGAAACTTGGGTTCGAACTTTAAAAGCGATTTTTTCATGCTCTATTGTCCTAATCGGGCTGAAATTTAGAAATCGTTATCAACATCATTTTCCAATCCGAAAACAGTCAAAATATGTGAATGAAGTTAAATTTCTGTAAAAATCATTTTTGCAATTTGCGCTATTTAGAGACTTGGGTTCGAACTTTAAAAGCAATTTCTTCAGGCTCTATGGTCCAAATCGGGCTGAAATTTTGGAATCGTGATCAACATCATGGTCCAAACCGAAAAGAGTCACAAATTGAGTCACAAATCACATTTAAGGAAAAATCATCGATCCAATGGTTGCTATTTTTAGACTTGGGTTCGAACTTTAAAAGCCATTTTTGCAGGCTCTATGGTCCCAATCGGGATGAAATTTCGGAATCGTGATCAACATCTTGGTCCGAACCGAAAACATTCACAAATTGTCAATAAAGTTGCATTTAAGGAAAAATCATAATTCTTACGGTCGCTATTTTGAGACTTGGGTTCGAACTTTAAAAGCCATTTTTTCAGGCTCTATGGTCCCAATCTAGATGAAATTTCGGAATCGTGATCAACATCTTGGTCCGAACCGAAAACATTCACAAATTGTCAATAAAGTTGCATTTAAGGAAATAACATCTTTCTTATGGTCGCTATTTTGAGACTTGGGTTCGAAATTTAAAAGCCATTTTTTCAGGCTCTATGGTCCTAACCGGGCCAAAATTTTGGAATCGTGATCAACATCATGGTCCAAACCGAAAAGAGTCACAAATTGTGAAAAAAGTTGCATTTAAGGAAAAATCATCATTCATATAGTTGCTATTTTGAGACATGGGTTCGAACTTTAAAACCAATTTTTTCAGGCTCAATGGTCCCAATTGGGCTGAAATTTCGGAATCATGATCATCATCTTGGTCCGAACCGAAAACATTCAAAAATTGTCAATAAAGTTGCATTTAAGGAAAAAACATCATTCTTATGGTCGCTATTTTGAGACTTGGGTTCGAAATTTAAAAGCCATTTTTTCAGGCTCTATGGTCCAAATCGGGCTGAAATTTCGGAATCGTTATCAACATCATGGTCCAAACCGAAAACAATTACAAATTGTGAATTAAGTAACATTTCTGTAAATATCATTTTTACAATTGGCGCTATTTTGAAACTTGGGTTCGAACTTTAAAAGCGATTTCTTCAGGCTCTATTGACCTAACCGGGCTGAAATTTAGGAATCGTTATCAACATAATGGTCTTATCCGAAAACAGTCAAAAATTGGGAATAAATTTGCATGAAAGGAAAAATCATCATTCTTTTGGTCGCTATTTTGAGACTTGGGTTCGAAATTTAAAAGCCATTTTTTCAGGCTCTATGGTCCAAATCGGGCTGAAATTTTGGAATCGTGATCATTATCATGGTCCGAACCGAAAACATTCACAAATTGAATATAAAGTTGCATTTAACGAAAAATCATCATTCTTATGTTCGATATTTTGAGACTTGGGTTCGAATTAAAAATTAATTTTTTCAGGCTCCTTGGTCCCTATCGGGCTGAAATTTCGGAATGGTGATCAACATCTTGGTCCGAACCGAAAACATTCACAAATTGTCAATAAAGTTGCATTTAAGGAAAAAACATCATTCTTATGGTCGCTATTTTGAGACTTGGGTTGGAACTTAAAAAGCCATTTTTTCAGGCTCTATGTTCCTAATCTGGCCAACATTTTGGAATCGTGATCAACAACATTGTCTTAACAGAAAACAGTCAAAATATGTGAATTAAGTAACATTTCTGTAAAAATCATTTTTACAATTGGCGCTATTTTGAGACTTATGTTTGAACTTTAAAAGCAATTTCTTCAGGCTCTATTGTCCTAATCCGGCTGAAATTTTGGAATCGTGATCAACATCATTGTCCAAACCGAAAAGAGTCACAAATTGTGAATAAGTTGCATTTAAGGAAAAAACCTCATTCTTATGGTCGCTATTTTGAGACTTGGGTTCGAACTTTAAAAGCCATTTTTTCAGGCTCTATCGTTTTATTCAGGCCAAAATTTTGGAATCGTGATCAACAACATGGTCTTTACAGAAAACAGTCAAAAAATGTGAATAAAGTTACATTTTGTCAAAATCATTTTTGCAATTTGCGCTATTTTGAGACTTGGGTTCGAACTTTAAAAGCAATTTCTTCAGGCTCTATGGTCCTAATCGGGCTGAAATTTTCTAATCGTGATCAACATCATGGTCCAAGCCGAAAAGAGTCACAAATTGTGAAAAAAGTTGCATTTAAGGAAAAATAATCATTCCTATGGTCGCTATTTTGAGACTTGGGTTCGAACTTTAAAACCCATTTTTTCAGGCTCTATGGTCCCAACCGGGCTTAAATTTCGGAATCGTGACCAACATCATGGTCCAAACCGAAAACAGTAACAAATTGTGAATAAAGATGCATTTAACGAAAAATCATCATTCTTATGGGGGCTATTTTGAAACATGGGTTCGAACTTTAACAGCCATTTTTTCAGGATCTATGGTCCCAATCGGGCTGAAATTTCGGAATCGTGATCATTATCATGGTCCGAACCGAAAACATTCACAAATTTTCATTAAAGTTGCATTTTAGGAAAAAACATCATTCTTATGGTCGCTATTTTGAGACTTGGGTTCGAACTTTAAAAGCCATTTTTTCAGGCTCTATCGTTTTATTCGGGCCAAAATTTTGGAATCGTGATCAACAACATGGTCTTTACAGAAAACAGTCAAAAAATGTGAATAAAGTTACATTTTGTAAAAATCATTTTTGCAATTTGCGCTATTTTGAGACTTGGGTTCGAACTTTAAAACCCATTTTTTCAGGCTCTATGGTCCCAACCGGGCTAAAATTTCGGAATCGTGACCAACATCATGGTCCAAACCAAAAACAGTAACAAATTGTGAATAAATATGCATTTAACGAAAAATCATCATTCTTATGGGAGCTATTTTGAAACATGGGTTCGAACTTTAAAAGCCATTTTTTCAGGATCTATGGTCCCAATCGGGCTGAAATTTCGGAATCACTATCAACATCACGGTCCAAACCGAAAACAATCACAAATTCTGAATTAAGTAACATTTCTTTAAAAATCATTTTTACAATTGGCGCTATTTTGAGACTTATGTTTGAACTTTAAAAGCAATTTCTTCAGGCTCTATTGTCCTAATCCGGCTGAAATTTTGGAATCGTGATCAACATCATTGTCCAAACCGAAAAGAGTCACAAATTGTGAATAAGTTGCATTTAAGGAAAAAACCTCATTCTTATGGTCGCTATTTTGAGACTTGGGTTCAAACTTTAAAAGCCATTTTTTCAGGCTCTATGGTCGTAATCGGGCCAAAATTTTGGAATCGTGATCAACAACATGGTCTTAACAGAAAACAGTCAAAATATGTGAATAAAGTTACATTTCTGTAAAAATCATTTTTGCAATTTGCGCTATTTACTATTTAGTGTCTTGGGTTCGACCTTTAAAACCCATTTTTTCAGGTTCTATGGTCGCAACCGGGCTAAAATTTCGGAATCGTGACCAACATCATGGTCCAAACCGAAAACAGTAACAAATTGTGAATAAATATGCATTTAACGAAAAATCATCATTCTTATGGAGGCTATTTTGAGACTTGGGTTCGAACTTTAAAACCCATTTTTTCGAGCTCTATGGTCCCAATCGGGCTGAAATTTCGGAATCGTTATCAACATCATGGTCCAAACCGAAAACAATTACAAATTGTGAATTAAGTTACATTTCTGTAAAAATCATTTTTACTATTTGCGCTATTTTGAAACTTGGGTTCGAACTTTAAAAGCGATTTTTTCATGCTCTATTGTCCTAATCGGGCTGAAATTTAGAAATCGTTATCAACATCATTTTCCAATCCGAAAACAGTCAAAATATGTGAATGAAGTTAAATTTCTGTAAAAATCATTTTTGCAATTTGCGCTATTTAGAGACTTGGGTTCGAACTTTAAAAGCAATTTCTTCAGGCTCTATGGTCCAAATCGGGCTGAAATTTTGGAATCGTGATCAACATCATGGTCCAAACCGAAAAGAGTCACAAATTGAGTCACAAATCACATATAAGGAAAAATCATCAATCCAATGGTTGCTATTTTTAGACTTGGGTTCGAACTTTAAAAGCCATTTTTGCAGGCTCTATGGTCCCAATCGGGATGAAATTTCGGAATCGTGATCAACATCTTGGTCCGAACCGAAAACATTCACAAATTGTCAATAAAGTTGCATTTAAGGAAATAACATCTTTCTTATGGTCGCTATTTTGAGACTTGGGTTCGAAATTTAAAAGCCATTTTTTCAGGCTCTATGGTCCTAATCGGGCCAAAATTTTGGAATCTTTATCAACATCATAAACCATCACCTTACCGAAAAGAGTCACAAATTGTGAAAACAGTTGCATTTAAGGAAAAATAATCATTCCTATGGTCGCTATTTTGAGACTTGGGTTCGAACTTTAAAAGCCATTTTTTCAGGCTCTATGGTCCCAATATAGATGAAATTTCGGAATCGTGATCAACATCTTGGTCCGAACCGAAAACATTCACAAATTGTCAATAAAGTTGCATTTAAGGAAATAACATCTTTCTTATGGTCGCTATTTTGAGACTTGGGTTCGAAATTTAAAAGCCATTTTTTCAGGCTCTATGGTCCTAATCGGGCCAAAATTTTGGAATCTTTATCAACATCATAAACCATCACCAAACCGAAAAGAGTCACAAATTGTGAAAACAGTTGCATTTAAGGAAAAATAATCATTCCTATGGTCGCTATTTTGAGACTTGGGTTCGAACTTTAAAACCCATTTTTTCAGGCTCTATGGTCCCAACCGGGCTAGAATTTCGGAATCTTGACCAACATCATGGTCCAAACCGAAAACAGTAACAAATTGTGAATATATATGCATTTAACGAAAAATCATCATTCTTATGGGAGCTATTTTGAGACTTGGGTTCGAACTTTAAAAGCCATTTTTGCAGGCTCTATGGTCCCAATCGGGCTGAAATTTCGGAATCGTGATCAACATCTTGGTCCGAACCGAAAACATTCACAAATTGTCAATAAAGTTGCATTTAAGGAAAAATCATAATTCTTACGGTCGCTATTTTGAGACTTGGGTTCGAACTTTAAAAGCCATTTTTTCAGGCTCTATGGTCGTAATCGGGCCAAAATTTTGGAATCGTGATCAACAACATGGTCTTAACAGAAAACAGTCAAAATATGTGAATAAAGTTACATTTCTGTAAAAATCATTTTTGCAATTTGCGCTATTTACTATTTAGTGTCTTGGGTTCGACCTTTAAAACCCATTTTTTCAGGTTCTATGGTCGCAACCGGGCTAAAATTTCGGAATCGTGACCAACATCATGGTCCAAACCGAAAACAGTAACAAATTGTGAATAAATATGCATTTAACGAAAAATCATCATTCTTATGGAGGCTATTTTGAGACTTGGGTTCGAACTTTAAAACCCATTTTTTCGAGCTCTATGGTCCCAATCGGGCTGAAATTTCGGAATCGTTATCAACATCATGGTCCAAACCGAAAACAATTACAAATTGTGAATTAAGTAACATTTCTGTAAAAATCATTTTTACTATTGGCGCTATTTTGAAACTTGGGTTCGAACTTTAAAAGCGATTTTTTCATGCTCTATTGTCCTAATCGGGCTGAAATTTAGAAATCGTTATCAACATCATTTTCCAATCCGAAAACAGTCAAAATATGTGAATGAAGTTAAATTTCTGTAAAAATCATTTTTGCAATTTGCGCTATTTAGAGACTTGGGTTCGAACTTTAAAAGCAATTTCTTCAGGCTCTATGGTCCAAATCGGGCTGAAATTTTGGAATCGTGATCAACATCATGGTCCAAACCGAAAAGAGTCACAAATTGAGTCACAAATCACATTTAAGGAAAAATCATCAATCCAATGGTTGCTATTTTTAGACTTGGGTTCGAACTTTAAAAGCCATTTTTGCAGGCTCTATGGTCCCAATCGGGATGAAATTTCGGAATCGTGATCAACATCTTGGTCCGAACCGAAAACATTCACAAATTGTCAATAAAGTTGCATTTAAGGAAAAATCATAATTCTTACGGTCGCTATTTTGAGACTTGGGTTCGAACTTTAAAAGCCATTTTTTCAGGCTCTATGGTCCCAATCTAGATGAAATTTCGGAATCGTGATCAACATCTTGGTCCGAACCGAAAACATTCACAAATTGTCAATAAAGTTGCATTTAAGGAAATAACATCTTTCTTATGGTCGCTATTTTGAGACTTGGGTTCGAAATTTAAAAGCCATTTTTTCAGGCTCTATGGTCCTAATCGGGCCAAAATTTTGGAATCTTTATCAACATCATAAACCATCACCAAACCGAAAAGAGTCACAAATTGTGAAAACAGTTGCATTTAAGGAAAAATAATCTTTCCTATGGTCGCTATTTTGAGACTTGGGTTCGAACTTTAAAAGCCATTTTTTCAGGCTCTATGGTCCCAATCTAGATGAAATTTCGGAATCGTGATCAACATCTTGGTCCGAACCGAAAACATTCACAAATTGTCAATAAAGTTGCATTTAAGGAAATAACATCTTTCTTATGGTCGCTATTTTGAGACATGGGTTCGAAATTTAAAAGCCATTTTTTCAGGCTCTATGGTCCTAATCGGGCCAAAATTTTGGAATCTTTATCAACATCATAAACCATCACCAAACCGAAAAGAGTCACAAATTGTGAAAACAGTTGCATTTAAGGAAAAATAATCATTCCTATGGTCGCTATTTTGAGACTTGGGTTCGAACTTTAAAACCCATTTTTTCAGGCTCTATGGTCCCAACCGGGCTAGAATTTCGGAATCTTGACCAACATCATGGTCCAAACCGAAAACAGTAACAAATTGTGAATATATATGCATTTAACGAAAAATCATCATTCTTATGGGAGCTATTTTGAAACATGGGTTCGAACTTTAAAAGCCATTTTTTCAGGATCTATGGTCCCAATCGGACTGAAATTTCGGAATCACTATCATCATCACGGTCCAAACCGAAAACAATCACAAAATGTGAATTAAGTAACATTTCTGTAATAATCATTTTTACAATTGGCGCTATTTTGAGACTTGTGTTTGAACTTTAAAAGCAATTTCTTCAGGCTCTATTGTCCTAATCCGGCTGAAATTTTGGAATCGTGATCAACATCATGGTCCAAAACGAAAAGAGTCACAAATTGTGAATAAGTTGCAATTAAGGAAAAATCATAATTCTTATGGTCGCTATTTTGAGACTTGGGTTCGAACTTTAAAAGCCATTTTTGCAGGCTCTATGGTCCCAATCGGGCTGAAATTTCGGAATCGTGATCAACATCTTGGTCCGAACCGAAAACATTCACAAATTCTCAATAAAGTTGCATTTAAGGAAAAATCATAATTCTTACGGTCGCTATTTTGAGACTTGGGTTCGAACTTTAAAAGCCATTTTTTCAGGCTCTATGGTCCCAATCGGGATGAAATTTCGGAATCGTGATCAACATCTTGGTCCGAACCGAAAACATTCACAAATTGTCAATAAAGTTGCATTTAAGGAAAAAACATCATTCTTATGGTCGCTATTTTGAAACTTGGGTTCGAACTTTAAAAGCCATTTTTTCAGGCTCTATGGTCCCAATCGGGCTGAAATTTCGGAATCGTGATCAACATCTTGGTCCGAACCGAAAACATTCACAAATTGTCAATAAAGTTGCATTTAAGGAAAAATCATCAATCTTATGGTCGCTATTTTGAGACTTGGGTTCGAACTTTAAAAGCCATTTTTTCAGGCTCTATGGTCGTAATTGGGCCAAAATTTTGGAATCGTGATCAACAACATGTTCTTTACAGAAAACAGTCAAAATATGTGAATAAAGTTACATTTCTGTAAAAATCATTTTTGCAATTTGCGCAATTTAGAGACTTGGGTTCGAACTTTAAATGCAATTTCTTCAGGCTCCATGGTCTTAATCGGGCTGAAATTTCGGAATCGTTATCAACATCATGGTCCAAACCGAAAACCATTACAAATTGTGAATTAAGTAACATTTCTGTAAAAATCATTTTTACAATTGGCGCTATTTTGAAACTTGGGTCCGAACCTTAAAAGCGATTTGGAATCGTGATCAACATCATGGTCCAATCCGAAAAGAGTCACAAATTGTGAAAAAAGTTGCATTTCAGGAAAAATTATCATTCCTATGGTCGCTATTTTGAGACTTGGGTTCGAACTTTAAAACCCATTTTTTCAGGCTATATGGTCCCAATCGGGTTGAAATTTCGGAATCGTTATCAACATCATTGTCCAAACCGAAAACAATTACAAATTGTGAATTAAGTAACATTTCTGTAAAAATCATTTTTACAATTGGCGCTATTTTGAAACTTGGGTCCGAACCTTAAAAGCGATTTCTTCAGGCTCTATTGTACTAATCAAGCTGAAATTTAGGAATCGTTATCAACATCATTTTCCAATCCGAAAACAGTCAAAAATTGGGAATAAAGTTGCATGAACGGAAAAATCATCATTCCTTTGGTCGCCCTTTTGAGACTTGGGTTCGAACTTTAAATGCCATTTTTTCAGTCTCTAAGGTCCCAATCGGGCTGAAATTTTGGAATCGTGATCAACATCATGGTCCAAACCGAAAAGAGTCACAAATTGTGAAAAAAGTTGCATTTCAGGAAAAAGTATCATTCTTATGGGGGCTATTTTGAGACTTGGGTTCGAACTTTAAAACCCATTTTTTCAGGCTATATGGTCCCAATCGGGTTGAAATTTCGGAATCGTTATCAACATCATTGTCCAAACCGAAAACAATTACAAATTGTGAATTAAGTAACATTTCTGTTAAAATCATTTTTACAATTGGCGCTATTTAGAGTCTTGGGTTCGACCTTTATAACCCATTTTTTCAGGTTCTATGGTCGCAACCGGGCTAAAATTTCGGAATCGTGACCAACATCATGGTCCAAACCGAAAACAATTACAAATTGTGAATTAAGTAACATTTCTGTAAAAATCATTTTTACTATTGGCGCTATTTTGAAACTTGGGTTCGAACTTTAAAAGCGATTTTTTCATGCTCTATTGTCCTAATAGGGCTGAAATTTAGAAATCGTTATCAACATCATTTTCCAATCGAAAACAGTCAAAATATGTGAATGAAGTTAAATTTCTGTAAAAATCATTTTTGCAATTTGCGCTATTTAGAGACTTGGGTTCGAACTTTAAAAGCAATTTCTTCAGGCTCTATGGTCCAAATCGGGCTGAAATTTTGGAATCGTGATCAACATCATGGTCCAAACCGAAAAGAGTCACAAATTGAGTCACAAATTGCATTTAAGGAAAAATCATCAATCCAATGGTTGCTATTTTTAGACTTGGGTTCGAACTTTAAAACCCATTTTTTCAGGCCCTATGGTCCCAACCGGGCTAAAATTTCGGAATCGTGACCAACATCATGGTCCAAACCGAAAACAGTAACAAATTGTGAATAAATATGCATTTAACGAAAAATTATCATTCTTATGGGGGCTATTTTGAAACATGGGTTCGAACTTTAAAAGCCATTTTTTCAGAATCTATGGTCCCATTCGGGCTGAAATTTCGGAATCACTATCAACATCACGGTCCAAACCGAAAACAATCACAAATTGTGAATTAAGTAACATTTCTGTAAAAATCATTTTTACAATTGGCGCTATTTTGAGACTTGTGTTTGAACTTTAAAAGCAATTTCTTCAGGCTCTATTGTCCTAATCCGGCTGAAATTTTGGAATCGTGATCAACATCATGGTCCAAACCGAAAAGAGTCACAAATTGTGAATAAGTTGCATTTAAGGAAAAATCATAATTCTTATGGTCGCTATTTTGAGACTTGGGTTCGAACTTTAAAAGCCATTTTTGCAGGCTCTGTGGTCCCAATCGGGATGAAATTTCGGAATCGTGATCAACATCTTGGTCCATGGTCCAAACCGAAAACAATTACAAATAGTGAATTAAGTAACATTTCTGTAAATATCATTTTTACAATTGGCGCTATTTTGAAACTTGGGTTCGAACTTTAAAAGCGATTTTTTCAGGCTCTATTGACCTAACCGTGCTGAAATTTAGGAATCGTTATCAACATCATGGTCCTTTCCGAAAACAGTCAAAAATTGGGAATAAATTTGCATGGAAGGAAAAATCATCATTCTTTTGGTCGCTATTTTAAGACTTGGGTTCGAACTTTAAAAGCCATTTTATCAGGCTCTATGGTCCCAATCGGGCTGAAATTTCGGAATCGTGATCATTATCATGGTCCGAACCGAAAACATTCACAAATTGTATATAAAGTTGCATTTAACGAAAAATCATTATTCTTATGTTCGCTATTTTGAGACTTGGGTTCGAATTAAAAATTATTTTTTTCAGGCTCTTTGGTCCCTATCGGGCTGAAATTTCGGAATGGTGATCAACATCTTGGTCCGAACCGAAAACATTCACAAATTGTCAATAAAGTTGCATTTAAGGAAAAAACATCATTCTTATGGTCGCTATTTTGAGACTTGGGTTCGAACTTTAAAAGCCATTTATTCAGGCTCTATCGTTTAATTCGGGCCAAAATCGGAATCGTGATCAACAACATGGTCTTTACAGAAAACAGTCAAAAAATGTGAATAAAGTTACATTTTGTAAAAATCATTTTTGCAATTTGCGCTATTTTGAGACTTGGGTTCGAACTTTAAAACCCATTTTTTCAGGCTCTATGGTCCCAACCGGGCTAAAATTTCGGAATCGTGACCAACATCATGGTCCAAACCGAAAACAGTAACAAATTGTGAATAAATATGCATTTAACGAAAAATCATCATTCTTATGGAAGCTATTTTGAAACATGGGATCGAACTTTAAAAGCCATTTATTCAGGATCTATGGTCCCAATCGGGCTGAAATTTCGGAATCACTATCAACATCAAGGTCCAAACCGAAAACAATCACAAATTCTGAATTAAGTAACATTTCTGTAAAAATCATTTTTACAATTTGCGCTATTTTGAGACTTATGTTTGAACTTTAAAAGCAATTTCTTCAGGCTCTATTGTCCTAATCCGGCTGAAATTTTGGAATCGTGATCAACATCATTGTCCAAACCGAAAAGAGTCACAAATTGTGAATAAGTTGCATTTAAGGAAAAAACCTCATTCTTATGGTCGCTATTTTGAGACTTGGGTTCGAACTTTAAAAGCCATTTTTTCAGGCTCTATGGTCGTAATCGGGCCAAAATTTTGGAATCGTGATCAACAACACGGTCTTAACAGAAAACAGTCAAAATATGTGAATAAAGTTACATTTCTGTAAAAATCATTTTTGCAATTTGAACTATTTAGAGTCTTGGGTTCGACCTTTATAACCCATTTTTTCAGGTTCTATGGTCGCAACCGGGCTAAAATTTCGGAATCGTGACCAACATCATGGTCCAAACCGAAAACAGTAACAAATTGTGAATAAATATGCATTTAACGAAAAATCATCATTCTTATGGAGGCTATTTTGAGACTTGGGTTCGAACTTTAAAACCCATTTTTTCGAGCTCTATGGTCCCAATCGGGCTGAAATTTCGGAATCGTTATCAACATCATGGTCCAAACCGAAAACAATTACAAATTGTGAATTAAGTAACATTTCTGTAAAAATCATTTTTACTATTGGCGCTATTTTGAAACTTGGGTTCGAACTTTAAAAGCGATTTTTTCATGCTCTATTGTCCTAATCGGGCTGAAATTTAGAAATCGTTATCAACATCATTTTCCAATCGAAAACAGTCAAAATATGTGAATGAAGTTAAATTTCTGTAAAAATCATTTTTGCAATTTGCGCTATTTAGAGACTTGGGTTCGAACTTTAAAAGCAATTTCTTCAGGCTCTATGGTCCAAATCGGGATGAAATTTTGGAATCATGATCAACATCATGGTCCAAACCGAAAAGAGTCACAAATTGAGTCACAAATTGCATTTAAGGAAAAATCATCAATCCAATGGTTGCTATTTTTAGACTTGGGTTCGAACTTTAAAACCCATTTTTTCAGGCCCTATGGTCCCAACCGGGCTAAAATTTCGGAATCGTGACCAACATCATGGTCCAAACCGAAAACAGTAACAAATTGTGAATAAATATGCATTTAACGAAAAATTATCATTCTTATGGGGGCTATTTTGAAACATGGGTTCGAACTTTAAAAGCCATTTTTTCAGAATCTATGGTCCCATTCGGGCTGAAATTTCGGAATCACTATCAACATCACGGTCCAAACCGAAAACAATCACAAATTGTGAATTAAGTAACATTTCTGTAAAAATCATTTTTACAATTGGCGCTATTTTGAGACTTGTGTTTGAACTTTAAAAGCAATTATTCAGTATCCTAAAGTGATCTTAAATCTGTGTCGTGTTCAGTGAAAGTGTTGTCGCAATTGTTATTTAGCGCAAACCGAATACTGTTTCAGTCAGGCTAATATCACATATTAGTACCAATATTATCACGGTTGCGGATAAATAGGCCGTGGCGTAGAGGATTGCAACTTTAGCGTCGCTCACTATTGTCGCGGAGGAGCTGAGTTCGCTCCCTGCTTAAAGCAACTTTTTTCTAAATAAAAGAAAAAATAATAATCAAAAACTATAATAATATAAGTGTAACGCCATCTAGTGAATTTCATCAAATACATTAAAATGAGCAAGCTAAAGAAAACCACCAAAAAAACACCATCTAGCGACTCTGATGATGACTACAACACAAATAAAATATTTAAATTCATGGAAAAAAAGTTTGAAGATTTATCGGAACAATTGATGAAATCTTTTAGAGAACAAATTAAAAATGAACTAAGAGATCTTAAGAAATCAGTAGAATTTTGTTGTAATAAAATTGATGAATATGAAGAAAATAATAAAAAGAAAGATACACTGATCAAACAACTGCAATCAGAAAACAACGAAATAAAACAGCAAATAAACAAACTGGAACAATTACACAAACAAAATAACATTGAGATACAAGGTATTCCTTTTAAAGAAAATGAAAACTTACCAAAAATAGTCAATAATATTATGGAAACCATCAAATGCGAAATGGAATCATCAAAAATAACAAATATATATCGTATCAGAAACAGAAACCCTTTAAACAAATATCCAGCCTTAATTGTATCATTCCAAAACAAAGAAACAAAAGACAAAATCATCGACCAAAAAAGAAAATATGGTGTCTTGTACACTAAAAAAATAAATTTTCCGGAAGATAACAAAATTTTCATAAACGAACAATTAACGCAACTAAATAAACACCTCCTGTTTCTGGCGAAATCCTCAAGACTCGGCTACAAATTCATCTGGGCGAAAAACGGTAACGTTATGATGAGAAAAGATGAAACAGCTCCAATCATCCATATAAGGCAGCCGAATGACATCCCTTCAGAATAAAGGACCATCTAACCGCATTGCATGTGAAAATTACTGATATCCATCAAAATGTCTGATGAAAATTTTTTGTATGAAAATTACATTTGTAAAAACACTAGTGAACTAAATAATCACTTTAAGGACGTTAACTTTTCAATTCTTAATATGAATATTAGAAGTTTAAGAAGGCACTTTGATGAGCTTTGTATTCTTCTCGATAGTCTTGATTTTTCTCCTAGTATTGTCATTTTAACAGAAACGCAAATGAAAGAAGTAATTCCCTATAACTTGCCAGGATATGTAACTATTTCATCCGAATGTAAACATACTGGTCACGATGGAATCACTTTATTTATAAAAAATTGTCTTAAAAAACCTGCCTTCGAAATTCTAGACTTTAAAACAGCTAACGCAATTAAATTAACATTTACCCATAGTAATTGCACTCATTTGCTATTAGCTATCTATAGATCACCTTCCTTAAATGAATCTCTATTCAACAATGAACTTAATTCACTTATAAAAATGACAAACAGAAATAACTTTAACTTTTCAATATTAACTGGTGATATTAATATAAACATTAATGAAAACAACAAAAGAACAAAATGTACAAATGAATACTTAGATTGTTTGTCTTATGCAGGATATCAATCATACATAAACTCACCAACAAGAGAAAATCTAAATAATTCCACGACTCTAGATCACATATTTATCAAAACACACAAACACATTATAACTAAATCTTCAACTCTAAAAACAAACATTACTGACCACTACCCAACATTCTACGGACACAACATCTTAACCACAAATTCAAAAGAATACTCTAACACTGTTGAAATAAATGAAATTAATTACAACACATTAAACAATTTACTTCATTCAGAAAAATGGGACAACATACTATCAATAGCTAACCCAAATTCAGCATTAGAATTATTTTATAAAACTCTAGAAGCTTATATTTCCAAGAGTACAAATAAAATTGTCATCGCTAAGAGAAATTATAAAAAAATAAAGCCTTGGATCACTGTAGGACTAATAGTCTCTATCAAACAAAGAGATAAATTATACAAAGAGATGTTAAATTATCAAAAAGCCTGTCAAAAAAATAACACAAGTATTATGCCTTTCATGAAAACGAAATATTTAATGTACAGAAATTTACTAAATAGGTTAATAAGAAATTGCAAAAAGAAGTATTATTGTGAAAAAATTGATAGTGCAAAAAATGATACCAAAAAAACATGGAATATTATTAATGAAATCACGAACAAAAAAAAAAAAGTATCAACCGATGTCAATGAGATTATAATAAATGAAAATATTATAACTGACAAATCGACTATTGCAGATAACTTTAACAATTTTTTTACAAATGTAGTAGATCAAATACTTGAATCTTCTAGCAAAATTGATAATACAATACCCGTAGACTCATCTTTACACTTAGACTCAACTAACGATTCAATTAACTCCTTAGAATATTTTTCACCCATCACAACAGATGAAATTGATAAACACATTGATGGTCTAAAATCAACAAATTCTACAGGAATTGATGGTTTATCAGGCAACACACTAAAAAAAATAAAACATTACATTTTAACTCCATTGCTACATATTTTTAATATATCCTTAAAAGAGGGACATTTTCCCGAACAATTAAAAACCTCTATCATAATACCAATTCACAAATCAGGAGAAACGCACATATTAGACAACTACAGACCTATTTCCTTGGTCTCAAACCTCTCAAAAATATTTGAAAAATGTATCAAAAATAGAATAATGAATTACCTAGAACAAAACAAAATTCTGTCCCAAAATCAATATGGCTTCAGAACAAAACTAAGCACTGAAGATGCAATATTCGATCTGACTAAAAAATTATACACATCTGTTGATCAAAATAAAAAAAGTCTAGCTATATTCCTAGACTTAAGAAAAGCTTTTGATACGGTAAATCACAATCTACTTATTAAAAAAATGAATCAAATAGGTTTGAAAAATGATACACTAAAAATTCTTACTAGCTATCTCAAAGACAGAAAACAAAAAACAAAAATAGGGGATTTTTATAGTACTGAAACAGGAATAAAAAATGGAGTACCACAGGGAACTGTGCTTGGCCCAATTCTCTTTCTAATATACATAAATGATTTATGTGATGTTATAATCCCTGGTAAAATTGTATCTTACGCAGATGATACAGTAATAATAGTGAACGGAAAATCCTGGCCTGAAACTTTTTTGAAGGCAACAAAATGTATTACATATGTCTCATCATGGCTAGAAAGTAATAGACTCTTCTTAAACTATAATAAAACATTTTACCTAACCTTTTCTAAAAATAGTAAAAATAAACCCCCTAATAACCTTAAAATTCGAATACATAACGTTAACTGTAATCAAGAAATATGCTCATCTTGCTTTGAACTCGGAAAAGTTGAAAAGATTAAATATTTAGGTATTGTTATTGATACAAAATTCAATTGGCAGTCACAAATTAATAATACCGTCTGTAAATTAAGATATCTTACATACACATTTTACAGACTAAAAGAAGTGCTCAATGTTGAAAAACTGAAAATTATTTATTTTTCTTTGGTGCAATCTTCACTCATATACGGAATAATAGGATGGGGCGGTGCGCTTAATGCACATATCAAACCTTTACAAATAATTCAAAATTATATCATCAAAGTTATGTATAGTCGGAAAAGAACATTTTCAACGAATGAGTTATACAAAGAATCTAAACTATTCTGTCTCCGTAAACTATTTATTTTGCAAACTATGAAATACATCTTTAAAAACAAAAATAAATTCGAAATAAATGAAAACAGAACCAACATTAGAAATAATAATGTATTTTATACTCCCCAAACGAACACAAAACAAATGCAAACACACTGCAGTTTTATTGGACCTCGTACTTTCAATCTTTTACCGAAAAATATTCAAGTGATAACTAAACTTCCTCAATATTTAAAAGAATTAAAATTATGGCTTTTCGACACAGCAGTTGAAACTTTTTTTATTTAATTTGTATCAATTTATGTTTCTCATAAAATATTCACCATATATTACATATATTACAATAAACACTTATAACTTCACTATACACTATTATAAACACTTTTTATACAAAACGCTTTTACAAAATGTATTCTTGTTTTTATTTTATATGCCCACAATTTGTTTATTTCTAGGTACAATAAAATAATAACTTAAATATATTACCCACGCACAGGCTGCGCCTTAGTGGGTTCCCATTATTCTTATTGATTTATATAATATTGTATGTAATTAATGTAAAAATTGGGAAAAATAAAGGAATTAAAAAAAAAAAAAAAAAAAAAAAATTTCTTCAGGCTCTATTGTCCTAATCCGGCTGAAATTTTGGAATCGTGATCAACATCATGGTCCAAACCGAAAACAGTAACAAATTGTGAATAAATATGCATTTAACGAAAAATCATCATTCTTATGGAAGCTATTTTGAGACTTGGGTTCGAACTTTAAAACCCATTTTTTCGAGCTCTATGGTCCCAATCGGGCTGAAATTTCGGAATCGTTATCAACATCATGGTCCAAACCGAAAACAATTACAAATTGTGAATTAAGTAACATTTCTGTAAAAATCATTTTTACTATTGGCGCTATTTTGAAACTTGGGTTCGAACTTTAAAAGCGATTTTTTCATGCTCTATTGTCCTAATCGGGCTGAAATTTAGAAATCGTTATCAACATCATTTTCCAATCGAAAACAGTCAAAATATGTGAATGAAGTTAAATTTCTGTAAAAATCATTTTTGCAATTTGCGCTATTTAGAGACTTGGGTTCGAACTTTAAAAGCAATTTCTTCAGGCTCTATGGTCCTAATCGGGCTGAAATTTTCTAATCGTGATCAACGTCATGGTCCAAACCGAAAAGAGTCACAAATTGTGAATAAGTTGCATTTAAGGAAAAATCATAATTCTTATGGTCGCTATTTTGAGACTTGGGTTCGAACTTTAAAAGCCATTTTTGCAGGCTCTATGGTCCCAATCGGAATGAAATTTCGGAATCGTGATCAACATCTTGGTCCGAACCGAAAACATTCACAAATTGTCAATAAAGTTGCATTTAAGGAAATAACATCTTTCTTATGGTCGCTATTTTGAGACTTGGGTTCGAAATTTAAAAGCCATTTTTTCAGGCTCTATGGTCCTAATCGGGCCAAAATTTTGGAATCGTGATCAACATCATGGTCCAAACCGAAAAGAGTCACAAATTGTGAAAAAAGTTGCATTTAAGGAAAAATCATCATTCCTATAGTTGCTATTTTGAGACTTGGGTTCGAACTTTAAAACCAATTTTTTCAGGCTCAATGGTCCCAATTGGGCTGAAATTTCGGAATCGTTATCAACATCATTGTCCAAACCGAAAACAATTACAAATTGTAAATTAAGTAACATTTCTGTAAAAATCATTTTTACAATTGGCGCTATTTTGAAACTTGGGTCCGAACCTTAAAAGCGATTTCTTCAGGCTCTATTGTACTAATCAAGCTGAAATTTAGGAATCGTTATCAACATCATTTTCCAATCCGAAAACAGTCAAAAATTGGGAATAAAGTTGCATGAACGGAAAAATCATCATTCCTTTGGTCGCCCTTTTGAGACTTGGGTTCGAACTTTAAATGCCATTTTTTCAGTCTCTAAGGTCCCAATCGGGCTGAAATTTCGGAATCATGATCAACATCTTGGTCCGAACCGAAAATATTCACAAATTGTCAATAAAGTTGCATTTTAGGAAAAAACATCATTCTTATGGTCGCTATTTTGAGACTTGGGTTCGAAATTTAATAGCCATTTTTTCAGGCTCTATGGTCCAAATCGGGCTGAAATTTCGGAATCGTTATCAACATCATGGTCTTAACCGAAAACAATTACAAATTGTGAATTAAGTAACATTTCTGTTAAAATCATTTTTACAATTGGCGCTATTTTGAAACTTGGGTTCGAACTTAAAAAGCGATTTCTTCAGGCTCTATTTTCCTTACCGGGCTGAAATTTAGGAATCGTTATCAACATCATGGTCTAATCCGAAAACAGTCAAAAATTGGGAATAAAGTTGCATGAAAGGAAAAATCATCATTCTTTTGGTCGCCATTTTGAGACTTGGGTTCGAACTTTAAAAGCCATTTTTTCAGTCTATTAGGTCCCAATCGGGCTGAAATATCGGAATCGTGATCATTATCATGGTCCGAACCGAAAACATTCACAAATTTTCAATAAAGTTGCATTTTAGGAAAAAACATCATTCTTATGGTCGCTATTTTGAGACTTGGGTTCGAACTTTTAAAGCCATTTTTTCAGGCTCTATGGTCCTATTCGGGCCAAAATTTTGGAATCGTGATCAACAACATGGTCTAAACAGAAAAAAGTCAAAATATGTGAATAAAGTTACATTTTGTAAAAATCATTTTTGCAATTGGCGCTATGTAGAGACTTGGGTTCGAACTTTTAAAGCAATTTCTTCAGGCTCTATGGTCCAAATCGGGCTGAAATTTTGGAATCGTGATCAACATCATGGTCCAAACCGAAAAGAGTCACAAATTGTGAATAAATATGCATTTAACGAAAAATCATCATTCTTATGGGGGCTATTTTGAAACATGGGTTCGAACTTTAAAAGCCATTTTTTCAGAATCTATGGTCCCAATCGGGCTGAAATTTTTGAATCACTATCAACATCACGGTCCAAACCGAAAACAATCACAAATTGTGAATTAAGTAACATTTCTGTAAAAATCATTTTTACAATTTGCGCTATTTTGAGACTTATGTTTGAACTTTAAAAGCAATTTCTTCAGGCTCTATTGTCCTAATCCGGCTGAAATTTTGGAATCGTGATCAACATCATTGTCCAAACCGAAAAGAGTCACAAATTGTGAATAAGTTGCATTTAAGGAAAAAACCTCATTCTTATGGTCGCTATTTTGAGACTTGGGTTCGAACTTTAAAAGCCATTTTTTCAGGCTCTATGGTCGTAATCGGGCCAAAATTTTGGAATCGTGATCAACAACATGGTCTTAACAGAAAACAGTCAAAATATGTGAATAAAGTTACATTTCTGTAAAAATCATTTTTGCAATTTGCGCTATTTAGAGTCTTGGGTTCGACCTTTATAACCCATTTTTTCAGGTTCTATGGTCGCAACCGGGCTAAAATTTCGGAATCGTGATCAACATCTTGGTCCGAACCGAAAACATTCACAAATTGTCAATAAAGTTGCATTTAAGGAAAAAACATCTTTCTTATCGTCGCTATTTTGAGACTTGGGTTCGAAATTTAAAAGCCATTTTTTCAGGCTCTATGGTCCTAATCGGGCCAAAATTTTGGAATCGTGATCAACATCATGGTCCAAACCGAAAAGAGTCACAAATTGTGAAAAAAGTTACATTTAACGAAAAATCATCATTCTTATGGAGGCTATTTTGAGACTTGGGTTCGAACTTTACAACCCATTTTTTCGAGCTCTATGGTCCCAATCGGGCTGAAATTTAGAAATCGTTATCAACATCATTTTCCAATCGAAAACAGTCAAAATATGTGAATGAAGTTAAATTTCTGTAAAAATCATTTTTGCAATTTGCGCTATTTAGAGACTTGGGTTCGAACTTTAAAAGCAATTTCTTCAGGCTCTATGGTCCAAATCGGGCTTAAATTTTGGAATCGTGATCAACATCATGGTCCAAACCGAAAATAGTCACAAATTGAGTCACAAATTGCATTTAAGGAAAAATCATCAATCCAATGGTTGCCATTTTTAGACTTGGGTTCGAACTTTAAAACCCATTTTTTCAGGCCCTATGGTCCCAACCGGGCTAAAATTTCGGAATCGTGACCAACATCATGGTCCAAACCGAAAACAGTAACAAATTGTGAATAAATATGCATTTAACGAAAAATCATAATTCTTATGGTCGCTATTTTGAGACTTGGGTTCGAACTTTAAAAGCCATTTTTGCAGGCTCTATGGTCCCAATCGGGATGAAATTTCGAAATCGTGATCAACATCTTGGTCCGAACCGAAAACATTCACAAATTGTCAATAAAGTTGCATTTAAGGAAAAAACATCTTTCTTATCGTCGCTATTTTGAGACTTGGGTTCGAAATTTAAAAGCCATTTTTTCAGGCTCTATGGTCCTAATCGGGCCAAAATTTTGGAATCGTGATCAACATCATGGTCCAAACCGAAAAGAGTCACAAATTGTGAAAAAAGTTGCATTTAACGAAAAATCATCATTCTTATGGAGGCTATTTTGAGACTTGGGTTCGAACTTTACAACCCATTTTTTCGAGCTCTATGGTCCCAATCGGGCTGAAATTTAGAAATCGTTATCAACATCATTTTCCAATCGAAAACAGTCAAAATATGTGAATGAAGTTAAATTTCTGTAAAAATCATTTTTGCAATTTGCGCTATTTAGAGACTTGGGTTCGAACTTTAAAAGCAATTTCTTCAGGCTCTATGGTCCAAATCGGGCTTAAATTTTGGAATCGTGATCAACATCATGGTCCAAACCGAAAATAGTCACAAATTGAGTCACAAATTGCATTTAAGGAAAAATCATCAATCCAATGGTTGCCATTTTTAGACTTGGGTTCGAACTTTAAAACCCATTTTTTCAGGCCCTATGGTCCCAACCGGGCTAAAATTTCGGAATCGTGACCAACATCATGGTCCAAACCGAAAACAGTAACAAATTGTGAATAAATATGCATTTAACGAAAAATCATAATTCTTATGGTCGCTATTTTGAGACTTGGGTTCGAACTTTAAAAGCCATTTTTGCAGGCTCTATGGTCCCAATCGGGATGAAATTTCGGAATCGTGATCAACATCTTGGTCCGAACCGAAAACATTCACAAATTGTCAATAAAGTTGCATTTAAGGAAAAAACATCTTTCTTATCGTCGCTATTTTGAGACTTGGGTTCGAAATTTAAAAGCCATTTTTTCAGGCTCTATGGTCCTAATCGGGCCAAAATTTTGGAATCGTGATCAACATCATGGTCCAAACCGAATTGAGTCACAAATTGTGAAAAAAGTTGCATTTAACGAAAAATCATCATTCTTATGGAGGCTATTTTGAGACTTGGGTTCGAACTTTAAAACCCATTTTTTCGAGCTCTATGGTCCCAATCGGGCTGAAATTTCGGAATCGTTATCAACATCATGGTCCAAACCGAAAACAATTACAAATTGTGAATTAAGTAACATTTCTGTAAAAATCATTTTTACTATTGGCGCTATTTTGAAACTTGGGTTCGAACTTTAAAAGCGATTTTTTCATGCTCTATTGTCCTAATCGGGCTGAAATTTAGAAATCGTTATCAACATCATTTTCCAATCGAAAACAGTCAAAATATGTGAATGAAGTTAAATTTCTGTAAAAATCATTTTTGCAATTTGCGCTATTTAGAGACTTGGGTTCGAACTTTAAAAGCAATTTCTTCAGGCTCTATGGTCCAAATCGGGCTGAAATTTTGGAATCGTGATCAACATCATGGTCCAAACCGAAAAGAGTCACAAATTGAGTCACAAATTGCATTTAAGGAAAAATCATCAATCCAATGGTTGCTATTTTTAGACTTGGGTTCGAACTTTAAAACCCATTTTTTCAGGCCCTATGGTCCCAACCGGGCTAAAATTTCGGAATCGTGACCAACATCATGGTCCAAACCGAAAACAGTAACAAATTGTGAATAAATATGCATTTAACGAAAATTCATAATTCTTATGGTCGCTATTTTGAGACTTGGGTTCGAACTTTAAAAGCCATTTTTGCAGGCTCTATGGTCCCAATCGGGATGAAATTTCGGAATCGTGATCAACATCTTGGTCCGAACCGAAAACATTCACAAATCGTCAATAAAGTTGCATTTAAGGAAATAACATCTTTCTTATGGTCGCTATTTTGAGACTTGGGTTCGAAATTTAAAAGCCATTTTTTCAGGCTCTATGGTCCTAATCGGGCCAAAATTTTGGAATCGTGATCAACATCATGGTCCAAACCGAAAAGAGTCACAAATTGTGAAAAAAGTTGCATTTAAGGAAAAATCATAATTCCTATAGTTGCTATTTTGAGACTTGGGTTCGAACTTTAAAACCAATTTTTTCAGGATCTATGGTCCCAATCGGGCTGAAATTTCGGAATCACTATCAACATCACGGTCCAAACCGAAAACAATTACAAATTGTGAATTAAGTAACATTTCTGTAAAAATCATTTTTACAATTGGCGCTATTTTGAAACTTGGGTCCGAACCTTAAAAGCGATTTGGAATCGTGATCAACATCATGGTCCAAACCGAAAAGAGTCACAAATTGTGAAAAAAGTTGCATTTCAGGAAAAATTATCATTCCTATGGTCGCTATTTTGAGACTTGGGTTCGAACTTTAAAACCCATTTTTTCAGGCTATATGGTCCCAATCGGGTTGAAATTTCGGAATCGTTATCAACATCATTGTCCAAACCGAAAACAATTACAAATTGTAAATTAAGTAACATTTCTGTAAAAATCATTTTTACAATTGGCGCTATTTTGAAACTTGGGTCCGAACCTTAAAAGCGATTTCTTCAGGCTCTATTGTACTAATCAAGCTGAAATTTAGGAATCGTTATCAACATCATTTTCCAATCCGAAAACAGTCAAAAATTGGGAATAAAGTTGCATGAACGGAAAAATCATCATTCCTTTGGTCGCCCTTTTGAGACTTGGGTTCGAACTTTAAATGCCATTTTTTCAGTCTCTAAGGTCCCAATCGGGCTGAAATTTCGGAATCATGATCAACATCTTGGTCCGAACCGAAAATATTCACAAATTGTCAATAAAGTTGCATTTTAGGAAAAAACATCATTCTTATGGTCGCTATTTTGAGACTTGGGTTCGAAATTTAATAGCCATTTTTTCAGGCTCTATGGTCCAAATCGGGCTGAAATTTCGGAATCGTTATCAACATCATGGTCTTAACCGAAAACAATTACAAATTGTGAATTAAGTAACATTTCTGTTAAAATCATTTTTACAATTGGCGCTATTTTGAAACTTGGGTTCGAACTTAAAAAGCGATTTCTTCAGGCTCTATTTTCCTTACCGGGCTGAAATTTAGGAATCGTTATCAACATCATGGTCTAATCCGAAAACAGTCAAAAATTGGGAATAAAGTTGCATGAAAGGAAAAATCATCATTCTTTTGGTCGCCATTTTGAGACTTGGGTTCGAACTTTAAAAGCCATTTTTTCAGTCTATTAGGTCCCAATCGGGCTGAAATATCGGAATCGTGATCATTATCATGGTCCGAACCGAAAACATTCACAAATTTTCAATAAAGTTGCATTTTAGGAAAAAACATCATTCTTATGGTCGCTATTTTGAGACTTGGGTTCGAACTTTTAAAGCCATTTTTTCAGGCTCTATGGTCCTATTCGGGCCAAAATTTTGGAATCGTGATCAACAACATGGTCTAAACAGAAAAAAGTCAAAATATGTGAATAAAGTTACATTTTGTAAAAATCATTTTTGCAATTGGCGCTATGTAGAGACTTGGGTTCGAACTTTTAAAGCAATTTCTTCAGGCTCTATGGTCCAAATCGGGCTGAAATTTTGGAATCGTGATCAACATCATGGTCCAAACCGAAAAGAGTCACAAATTGTGAATAAATATGCATTTAACGAAAAATCATCATTCTTATGGGGGCTATTTTGAAACATGGGTTCGAACTTTAAAAGCCATTTTTTCAGAATCTATGGTCCCAATCGGGCTGAAATTTTTGAATCACTATCAACATCACGGTCCAAACCGAAAACAATCACAAATTGTGAATTAAGTAACATTTCTGTAAAAATCATTTTTACAATTTGCGCTATTTTGAGACTTATGTTTGAACTTTAAAAGCAATTTCTTCAGGCTCTATTGTCCTAATCCGGCTGAAATTTTGGAATCGTGATCAACATCATTGTCCAAACCGAAAAGAGTCAAAAATTGTGAATAAGTTGCATTTAAGGAAAAAACCTCATTCTTATGGTCGCTATTTTGAGACTTGGGTTCGAACTTTAAAAGCCATTTTTTCAGGCTCTATGGTCGTAATCGGGCCAAAATTTTGGAATCGTGATCAACAACATGGTCTTAACAGAAAACAGTCAAAATATGTGAATAAAGTTACATTTCTGTAAAAATCATTTTTGCAATTTGCGCTATTTAGAGTCTTGGGTTCGACCTTTATAACCCATTTTTTCAGGTTCTATGGTCGCAACCGGGCTAAAATTTCGGAATCGTGACCAACATCATGGTCCAAACCGAAAACAGTAACAAATTGTGAATAAATATGCATTTAACGAAAAATCATCATTCTTATGGAGGCTATTTTGAGACTTGGGTTCGAACTTTAAAACCCATTTTTTCGAGCTCTATGGTCCCAATCGGGCTGAAATTTCGGAATCGTTATCAACATCATGGTCCAAACCGAAAACAATTACAAATTGTGAATTAAGTAACATTTCTGTAAAAATCATTTTTACTATTGGCGCTATTTTGAAACTTGGGTTCGAACTTTAAAAGCGATTTTTTCATGCTCTATTGTCCTAATCGGGCTGAAATTTAGAAATCGTTATCAACATCATTTTCCAATCGAAAACAGTCAAAATATGTGAATGAAGTTAAATTTCTGTAAAAATCATTTTTGCAATTTGCGCTATTTAGAGACTTGGGTTCGAACTTTAAAAGCAATTTCTTCAGGCTCTATGGTCCAAATCGGGCTGAAATTTTGGAATCGTGATCAACATCATGGTCCAAACAAAAAAGAGTCACAAATTGAGTCACAAATTGCATTTAAGGAAAAATCATCAATCCAATGGTTGCTATTTTTAGACTTGGGTTCGAACTTTAAAACCCATTTTTTCAGGCCCTATGGTCCCAACCGGGCTAAAATTTCGGAATCGTGACCAACATCATGGTCCAAACCGAAAACAGTAACAAATTGTGAATAAATATGCATTTAACGAAAAATCATAATTCTTATGGTCGCTATTTTGAGACTTGGGTTCGAACTTTAAAAGCCATTTTTGCAGGCTCTATGGTCCCAATCGGGATGAAATTTCGGAATCGTGATCAACATCTTGGTCCGAACCGAAAACATTCACAAATTGTCAATAAAGTTGCATTTAAGGAAAAAACATCTTTCTTATCGTCGCTATTTTGAGACTTGGGTTCGAAATTTAAAAGCCATTTTTTCAGGCTCTATGGTCCTAATCGGGCCAAAATTTTGGAATCGTGATCAACATCATGGTCCAAACCGAAAAGAGTCACAAATTGTGAAAAAAGTTGCATTTAACGAAAAATCATCATTCTTATGGAGGCTATTTTGAGACTTGGGTTCGAACTTTACAACCCATTTTTTCGAGCTCTATGGTCCCAATCGGGCTGAAATTTAGAAATCGTTATCAACATCATTTTCCAATCGAAAACAGTCAAAATATGTGAATGAAGTTAAATTTCTGTAAAAATCATTTTTGCAATTTGCGCTACTAAGAGACTTGGGTTCGAACTTTAAAAGCAATTTCTTCAGGCTCTATGGTCCAAATCGGGCTTAAATTTTGGAATCGTGATCAACATCATGGTCCAAACCGAAAATAGTCACAAATTGAGTCACAAATTGCATTTAAGGAAAAATCATCAATCCAATGGTTGCCATTTTTAGACTTGGGTTCGAACTTTAAAACCCATTTTTTCAGGCCCTATGGTCCCAACCGGGCTAAAATTTCGGAATCGTGACCAACATCATGGTCCAAACCGAAAACAGTAACAAATTGTGAATAAATATGCATTTAACGAAAAATCATAATTCTTATGGTCGCTATTTTGAGACTTGGGTTCGAACTTTAAAAGCCATTTTTGCAGGCTCTATGGTCCCAATCGGGATGAAATTTCGGAATCGTGATCAACATCTTGGTCCGAACCGAAAACATTCACAAATTGTCAATAAAGTTGCATTTAAGGAAAAAACATCTTTCTTATCGTCGCTATTTTGAGACTTGGGTTCGAAATTTAAAAGCCATTTTTTCAGGCTCTATGGTCCTAATCGGGCCAAAATTTTGGAATCGTGATCAACATCATGGTCCAAACCGAAAAGAGTCACAAATTGTGAAAAAAGTTGCATTTAACGAAAAATCATCATTCTTATGGAGGCTATTTTGAGACTTGGGTTCGAACTTTAAAACCCATTTTTTCGAGCTCTATGGTCCCAATCGGGCTGAAATTTCGGAATCGTTATCAACATCATGGTCCAAACCGAAAACAATTACAAATTGTGAATTAAGTAACATTTCTGTAAAAATCATTTTTACTATTGGCGCTATTTTGAAACTTGGGTTCGAACTTTAAAAGCGATTTTTTCATGCTCTATTGTCCTAATCGGGCTGAAATTTAGAAATCGTTATCAACATCATTTTCCAATCGAAAACAGTCAAAATATGTGAATGAAGTTAAATTTCTGTAAAAATCATTTTTGCAATTTGCGCTATTTAGAGACTTGGGTTCGAACTTTAAAAGCAATTTCTTCAGGCTCTATGGTCCAAATCGGGCTGAAATTTTGGAATCGTGATCAACATCATGGTCCAAACCGAAAAGAGTCACAAATTGAGTCACAAATTGCATTTAAGGAAAAATCATCAATCCAATGGTTGCTATTTTTAGACTTGGGTTCGAACTTTAAAACCCATTTTTGCAGGCCCTATGGTCCCAACCGGGCTAAAATTTCGGAATCGTGACCAACATCATGGTCCAAACCGAAAACAGTAACAAATTGTGAATAAATATGCATTTAACGAAAATTCATAATTCTTATGGTCGCTATTTTGAGACTTGGGTTCGAACTTTAAAAGCCATTTTTGCAGGCTCTATGGTCCCAATCGGGATGAAATTTCGGAATCGTGATCAACATCTTGGTCCGAACCGAAAACATTCACAAATCGTCAATAAAGTTGCATTTAAGGAAATAACATCTTTCTTATGGTCGCTATTTTGAGACTTGGGTTCGAAATTTAAAAGCCATTTTTTCAGGCTCTATGGTCCTAATCGGGCCAAAATTTTGGAATCGTGATCAACATCATGGTCCAAACCGAAAAGAGTCACAAATTGTGAACAAAGTTGCATTTAAGGAAAAATCATAATTCCTATAGTTGCTATTTTGAGACTTGGGTTCGAACTTTAAAACCAATTTTTTCAGGCTCAATGGTCCCAATTGGGCTGAAATTTCGGAATCATGATCATCATCTTGGTCCGAACCGAAAACATTCACAAATTGTCAATAAAGTTGCATTTAAGGAAAAAACATCATTCTTATGGTCGCTATTTTGAGACTTGGGTTCGAAATTTAAAAGCCATTTTTTCAAGCTCTATGGTCCAAATCGGGCTGAAATTTCGGAATCGTTATCAACATCATGGTCCAAACCGAAAACAATTACAAATTGTGAATTAAGTAACATTTCTGTAAATATCATTTTTACAATTGGCGCTATTTTGAAACTTGGGTTCGAACTTTAAAAGCGATTTTTTCAGGCTCTATTGACCTAACCGTGCTGAAATTTAGGAATCGTTATCAACATCATGGTCTTATCCGAAAAAAGTCAAAAATTGGGAATAAATTTGCATGAAAGGAAAAATCATCATTCTTTTGGTCGCTATTTTAAGACTTGGGTTCGAACTTTAAAAGCCATTTTATCAGGCTCTATGGTCCCAATCGGGCTGAAATTTCGGAATCGTGATCATTATCTTGGTCCGAACCGAAAACATTCACAAATTGTATATAAAGTTGCATTTAACGAAAAATCATCATTCTTATGTTCGCTATTTTGAGACTTGGGTTCGAATTAAAAATTAATTTTTTTAGGCTCCTTGGTCCCTATCGGGCTGAAATTTCGGAATGGTGATCAACATCTTGGTCCGAACCGAAAACATTCACAAATTGTCAATAAAGTTGCATTTAAGGAAAAAACATCATTCTTATGGTCGCTATTTTGAGACTTGGGTTCGAACTTTAAAAGCCATTTATTCAGGCTCTATCGTTTAATTCGGGCCAAAATCGGAATCGTGATCAACAACATGGTCTTTACAGAAAACAGTCAAAAAATGTGAATAAAGTTACATTTTGTAAAAATCATTTTTGCAATTTGCGCTATTTTGAGACTTGGGTTCGAACTTTAAAACCCATTTTTTCAGGCTCTATGGTCCCAACCGGGCTAAAATTTCGGAATCGTGACCAACATCATGGTCCAAACCGAAAACAGTAACAAATTGTGAATAAATATGCATTTAACGAAAAATCATCATTCTTATGGAAGCTATTTTGAGACTTGGGTTCGAACTTTAAAACCCATTTTTTCGAGCTCTATGGTCCCAATCGGGCTGAAATTTCGGAATCGTTATCAACATCATGGTCCAAACCGAAAACAATTACAAATTGTGAATTAAGTAACATTTCTGTAAAAATCATTTTTACTATTGGCGCTATTTTGAAACTTGGGTTCGAACTTTAAAAGCGATTTTTTCATGCTCTATTGTCCTAATCGGGCTGAAATTTAGAAATCGTTATCAACATCATTTTCCAATCGAAAACAGTCAAAATATGTGAATGAAGTTAAATTTCTGTAAAAATCATTTTTGCAATTTGCGCTATTTAGAGACTTGGGTTCGAACTTTAAAAGCAATTTCTTCAGGCTCTATGGTCCTAATCGGGCTGAAATTTTCTAATCGTGATCAACGTCATGGTCCAAACCGAAAAGAGTCACAAATTGTGAATAAGTTGCATTTAAGGAAAAATCATAATTCTTATGGTCGCTATTTTGAGACTTGGGTTCGAACTTTAAAAGCCATTTTTGCAGGCTCTATGGTCCCAATCGGAATGAAATTTCGGAATCGTGATCAACATCTTGGTCCGAACCGAAAACATTCACAAATTGTCAATAAAGTTGCATTTA
This sequence comes from Hesperophylax magnus, assembly GCA_026573805.1. Taxonomy (NCBI): domain Eukaryota; kingdom Metazoa; phylum Arthropoda; class Insecta; order Trichoptera; family Limnephilidae; genus Hesperophylax; species Hesperophylax magnus. The sequence continues at coordinate 57,440 of JAIUSX010000552.1, forward strand.
AGGAAATAACATCTTTCTTATGGTCGCTATTTTGAGACTTGAGTTCGAAATTTAAAAGCCATTTTTTCAGGCTCTATGGTCCTAATCGGGCCAAAATTTTGGAATCGTGATCAACATCATGGTCCAAACCGAAAAGAGTCACAAATTGTGAAAAAAGTTGCATTTAAGGAAAAATCATCATTCCTATAGTTGCTATTTTGAGACTTGGGTTCGAACTTTAAAACCAATTTTTTCAGGCTCAATGGTCCCAATTGGGCTGAAATTTCGGAATCATGATCATCATCTTAGTCCGAACCGAAAACATTCACAAATTGTCAATAAAGTTGCATTTAACGAAAAATCATCATTCTTATGGAAGCTATTTTGAAACATGGGATCGAACTTTAAAAGCCATTTATTCAGGATCTATGGTCCCAATCGGGCTGAAATTTCGGAATCACTATCAACATCACGGTCCAAACCGAAAACAATCACAAATTCTGAATTAAGTAACATTTCTGTAAAAATCATTTTTACAATTTGCGCTATTTTGAGACTTATGTTTGAACTTTAAAAGCAATTTCTTCAGGCTCTATTGTCCTAATCCGGCTGAAATTTTGGAATCGTGATCAACATCATTGTCCAAACCGAAAAGAGTCACAAATTGTGAATAAGTTGCATTTAAGGAAAAAACCTCATTCTTATGGTCGCTATTTTGAGACTTGGTTTCGAACTTTAAAAGCCATTTTTTCAGGCTCTATGGTCGTAATCGGGCAAAATTTTGGAATCGTGATCAACAACATGGTCTAAAAAGAAAAAAGTCAAAATATGTGAATAAAGTTACATTTTGTAAAAATCATTTTTGCAATTTGCGCTATGTAGAGACTTGGGTTCGAACTTTAAAAGCAATTTCTTCAGGCTCTATGGTCCAAATCGGGCTGAAATTTCGGAATCATGATCATCATCTTGGTCCGAACCGAAAACATTCACAAATTGTCAATAAAGTTGCATTTAACGAAAAATCATCATTCTTATGGAAGCTATTTTGAAACATGGGATCGAACTTTAAAAGCCATTTATTCAGGATCTATGGTCCCAATCGGGCTGAAATTTCGGAATCACTATCAACATCACGGTCCAAACCGAAAACAATTACAAATTGTGAATTAAGTAACATTTCTGTAAAAATCATTTTTACAATTGGCGCTATTTTGAAACTTGGGTCCGAACCTTAAAAGCGATTTGGAATCGTGATCAACATCATGGTCCAAACCGAAAAGAGTCACAAATTGTGAAAAAAGTTGCATTTCAGGAAAAATTATCATTCCTATGGTCGCTATTTTGAGACTTGGGTTCGAACTTTAAAACCCATTTTTTCAGGCTATATGGTCCCAATCGGGTTGAAATTTCGGAATCGTTATCAACATCATTGTCCAAACCGAAAACAATTACAAATTGTAAATTAAGTAACATTTCTGTAAAAATCATTTTTACAATTGGCGCTATTTTGAAACTTGGGTCCGAACCTTAAAAGCGATTTCTTCAGGCTCTATTGTACTAATCAAGCTGAAATTTAGGAATCGTTATCAACATCATTTTCCAATCCGAAAACAGTCAAAAATTGGGAATAAAGTTGCATGAACGGAAAAATCATCATTCCTTTGGTCGCCCTTTTGAGACTTGGGTTCGAACTTTAAATGCCATTTTTTCAGTCTCTAAGGTCCCAATCGGGCTGAAATTTCGGAATCATGATCAACATCTTGGTCCGAACCGAAAATATTCACAAATTGTCAATAAAGTTGCATTTTAGGAAAAAACATCATTCTTATGGTCGCTATTTTGAGACTTGGGTTCGAAATTTAATAGCCATTTTTTCAGGCTCTATGGTCCAAATCGGGCTGAAATTTCGGAATCGTTATCAACATCATGGTCTTAACCGAAAACAATTACAAATTGTGAATTAAGTAACATTTCTGTAAAAATCATTTTTACTATTGGCGCTATTTTGAAACTTGGGTTCGAACTTTAAAAGCGATTTTTTCATGCTCTATTGTCCTAATCGGGCTGAAATTTAGAAATCGTTATCAACATCATTTTCCAATCGAAAACAGTCAAAATATGTGAATGAAGTTAAATTTCTGTAAAAATCATTTTTGCAATTTGCGCTATTTAGAGACTTGGGTTCGAACTTTAAAAGCAATTTCTTCAGGCTCTATGGTCCAAATCGGGCTTAAATTTTGGAATCGTGATCAACATCATGGTCCAAACCGAAAATAGTCACAAATTGAGTCACAAATTGCATTTAAGGAAAAATCATCAATCCAATGGTTGCTATTTTTAGACTTGGGTTCGAACTTTAAAACCCATTTTTTCAGGCCCTATGGTCCCAACCGGGCTAAAATTTCGGAATCGTGACCAACATCATGGTCCAAACCGAAAACAGTAACAAATTGTGAATAAATATGCATTTAACGAAAAATCATAATTCTTATGGTCGCTATTTTGAGACTTGGGTTCGAACTTTAAAAGCCATTTTTGCAGGCTCTATGGTCCCAATCGGGATGAAATTTCGGAATCGTGATCAACATCTTGGTCCGAACCGAAAACATTCACAAATTGTCAATAAAGTTGCATTTAAGGAAAAAACATCTTTCTTATCGTCGCTATTTTGAGACTTGGGTTCGAAATTTAAAAGCCATTTTTTCAGGCTCTATGGTCCTAATCGGGCCAAAATTTTGGAATCGTGATCAACATCATGGTCCAAACCGAAAAGAGTCACAAATTGTGAAAAAAGTTGCATTTAACGAAAAATCATCATTCTTATGGAGGCTATTTTGAGACTTGGGTTCGAACTTTAAAACCCATTTTTTCGAGCTCTATGGTCCCAATCGGGCTGAAATTTAGAAATCGTTATCAACATCATTTTCCAATCGAAAACAGTCAAAATATGTGAATGAAGTTAAATTTCTGTAAAAATCATTTTTGCAATTTGCGCTATTTAGAGACTTGGGTTCGAACTTTAAAAGCAATTTCTTCTGGCTCTATGGTCCAAATCGGGCTTAAATTTTGGAATCGTGATCAACATCATGGTCCAAACCGAAAATAGTCACAAATTGAGTCACAAATTGCATTTAAGGAAAAATCATCAATCCAATGGTTGCTATTTTTAGACTTGGGTTCGAACTTTAAAACCCATTTTTTCAGGCCCTATGGTCCCAACCGGGCTAAAATTTCGGAATCGTGACCAACATCATGGTCCAAACCGAAAACAGTAACAAATTGTGAATAAATATGCATTTAACGAAAAATCATAATTCTTATGGTCGCTATTTTGAGACTTGGGTTCGAACTTTAAAAGCCATTTTTGCAGGCTCTATGGTCCCAATCGGGATGAAATTTCGGAATCGTGATCAACATCTTGGTCCGAACCGAAAACATTCACAAATTGTCAATAAAGTTGCATTTAAGGAAAAAACATCTTTCTTATCGTCGCTATTTTGAGACTTGGGTTCGAAATTTAAAAGCCATTTTTTCAGGCTCTATGGTCCTAATCGGGCCAAAATTTTGGAATCGTGATCAACATCATGGTCCAAACCGAAAAGAGTCAAAAATTGTGAAAAAAGTTGCATTTAACGAAAAATCATCATTCTTATGGAGGCTATTTTGAGACTTGGGTTCGAACTTTAAAACCCATTTTTTCGAGCTCTATGGTCCCAATCGGGCTGAAATTTCGGAATCGTTATCAACATCATGGTCCAAACCGAAAACAATTACAAATTGTGAATTAAGTAACATTTCTGTAAAAATCATTTTTACTATTGGCGCTATTTTGAAACTTGGGTTCGAACTTTAAAAGCGATTTTTTCATGCTCTATTGTCCTAATCGGGCTGAAATTTAGAAATCGTTATCAACATCATTTTCCAATCGAAAACAGTCAAAATATGTGAATGAAGTTAAATTTCTGTAAAAATCATTTTTGCAATTTGCGCTATTTAGAGACTTGGGTTCGAACTTTAAAAGCAATTTCTTCAGGCTCTATGGTCCAAATCGGGCTGAAATTTTGGAATCGTGATCAACATCATGGTCCAAACCGAAAAGAGTCACAAATTGAGTCAGAAATTGCATTTAAGGAAAAATCATCAATCCAATGGTTGCTATTTTTAGACTTGGGTTCGAACTTTAAAACCCATTTTTTCGAGCTCTATGGTCCCAATCGGGCTGAAATTTAGAAATCGTTATCAACATCATTTTCCAATCGAAAACAGTCAAAATATGTGAATGAAGTTAAATTTCTGTAAAAATCATTTTTGCAATTTGCGCTATTTAGAGACTTGGGTTCGAACTTTAAAAGCAATTTCTTCAGGCTCTATGGTCCAAATCGGGCTTAAATTTTGGAATCGTGATCAACATCATGGTCCAAACCGAAAAGAGTCACAAATTGTGAAAAAAGTTGCATTTCAGGAAAAATTATCATTCCTATGGTCGCTATTTTGAGACTTGGGTTCGAACTTTAAAACCCATTTTTTCAGGCTATATGGTCCCAATCGGGTTGAAATTTCGGAATCGTTATCAACATCATTGTCCAAACCGAAAACAATTACAAATTGTAAATTAAGTAACATTTCTGTAAAAATCATTTTTACAATTGGCGCTATTTTGAAACTTGGGTCCGAACCTTAAAAGCGATTTCTTCAGGCTCTATTGTACTAATCAAGCTGAAATTTAGGAATCGTTATCAACATCATTTTCCAATCCGAAAACAGTCAAAAATTGGGAATAAAGTTGCATGAACGGAAAAATCATCATTCCTTTGGTCGCCCTTTTGAGACTTGGGTTCGAACTTTAAATGCCATTTTTTCAGTCTCTAAGGTCCCAATCGGGCTGAAATTTCGGAATCATGATCAACATCTTGGTCCGAACCGAAAATATTCACAAATTGTCAATAAAGTTGCATTTTAGGAAAAAACATCATTCTTATGGTCGCTATTTTGAGACTTGGGTTCGAAATTTAATAGCCATTTTTTCAGGCTCTATGGTCCAAATCGGGCTGAAATTTCGGAATCGTTATCAACATCATGGTCTTAACCGAAAACAATTACAAATTGTGAATTAAGTAACATTTCTGTAAAAATCATTTTTACTATTGGCGCTATTTTGAAACTTGGGTTCGAACTTTAAAAGCGATTTTTTCATGCTCTATTGTCCTAATCGGGCTGAAATTTAGAAATCGTTATCAACATCATTTTCCAATCGAAAACAGTCAAAATATGTGAATGAAGTTAAATTTCTGTAAAAATCATTTTTGCAATTTGCGCTATTTAGAGACTTGGGTTCGAACTTTAAAAGCAATTTCTTCAGGCTCTATGGTCCAAATCGGGCTTAAATTTTGGAATCGTGATCAACATCATGGTCCAAACCGAAAATAGTCACAAATTGAGTCACAAATTGCATTTAAGGAAAAATCATCAATCCAATGGTTGCTATTTTTAGACTTGGGTTCGAACTTTAAAACCCATTTTTTCAGGCCCTATGGTCCCAACCGGGCTAAAATTTCGGAATCGTGACCAACATCATGGTCCAAACCGAAAACAGTAACAAATTGTGAATAAATATGCATTTAACGAAAAATCATAATTCTTATGGTCGCTATTTTGAGACTTGGGTTCGAACTTTAAAAGCCATTTTTGCAGGCTCTATGGTCCCAATCGGGATGAAATTTCGGAATCGTGATCAACATCTTGGTCCGAACCGAAAACATTCACAAATTGTCAATAAAGTTGCATTTAAGGAAAAAACATCTTTCTTATCGTCGCTATTTTGAGACTTGGGTTCGAAATTTAAAAGCCATTTTTTCAGGCTCTATGGTCCTAATCGGGCCAAAATTTTGGAATCGTGATCAACATCATGGTCCAAACCGAAAAGAGTCACAAATTGTGAAAAAAGTTGCATTTAACGAAAAATCATCATTCTTATGGAGGCTATTTTGAGACTTGGGTTCGAACTTTAAAACCCATTTTTTCGAGCTCTATGGTCCCAATCGGGCTGAAATTTAGAAATCGTTATCAACATCATTTTCCAATCGAAAACAGTCAAAATATGTGAATGAAGTTAAATTTCTGTAAAAATCATTTTTGCAATTTGCGCTATTTAGAGACTTGGGTTCGAACTTTAAAAGCAATTTCTTCAGGCTCTATGGTCCAAATCGGGCTTAAATTTTGGAATCGTGATCAACATCATGGTCCAAACCGAAAATAGTCACAAATTGAGTCACAAATTGCATTTAAGGAAAAATCATCAATCCAATGGTTGCTATTTTTAGACTTGGGTTCGAACTTTAAAACCCATTTTTTCAGGCCCTATGGTCCCAACCGGGCTAAAATTTCGGAATCGTGACCAACATCATGGTCCAAACCGAAAACAGTAACAAATTGTGAATAAATATGCATTTAACGAAAAATCATAATTCTTATGGTCGCTATTTTGAGACTTGGGTTCGAACTTTAAAAGCCATTTTTGCAGGCTCTATGGTCCCAATCGGGATGAAATTTCGGAATCGTGATCAACATCTTGGTCCGAACCGAAAACATTCACAAATTGTCAATAAAGTTGCATTTAAGGAAAAAACATCTTTCTTATCGTCGCTATTTTGAGACTTGAGTTCGAAATTTAAAAGCCATTTTTTCAGGCTCTATGGTCCTAATCGGGCCAAAATTTTGGAATCGTGATCAACATCATGGTCCAAACCGAAAAGAGTCACAAATTGTGAAAAAAGTTGCATTTAAGGAAAAATCATCATTCCTATAGTTGCTATTTTGAGACTTGGGTTCGAACTTTAAAACCAATTTTTTCAGGCTCAATGGTCCCAATTGGGCTGAAATTTCGGAATCATGATCATCATCTTAGTCCGAACCGAAAACATTCACAAATTGTCAATAAAGTTGCATTTAACGAAAAATCATCATTCTTATGGAAGCTATTTTGAAACATGGGATCGAACTTTAAAAGCCATTTATTCAGGATCTATGGTCCCAATCGGGCTGAAATTTCGGAATCACTATCAACATCACGGTCCAAACCGAAAACAATCACAAATTCTGAATTAAGTAACATTTCTGTAAAAATCATTTTTACAATTTGCGCTATTTTGAGACTTATGTTTGAACTTTAAAAGCAATTTCTTCAGGCTCTATTGTCCTAATCCGGCTGAAATTTTGGAATCGTGATCAACATCATTGTCCAAACCGAAAAGAGTCACAAATTGTGAATAAGTTGCATTTAAGGAAAAAACCTCATTCTTATGGTCGCTATTTTGAGACTTGGTTTCGAACTTTAAAAGCCATTTTTTCAGGCTCTATGGTCGTAATCGGGCCAAAATTTTGGAATCGTGATCAACAACATGGTCTAAAAAGAAAAAAGTCAAAATATGTGAATAAAGTTACATTTTGTAAAAATCATTTTTGCAATTTGCGCTATGTAGAGACTTGGGTTCGAACTTTAAAAGCAATTTCTTCAGGCTCTATGGTCCAAATCGGGCTGAAATTTCGGAATCATGATCATCATCTTGGTCCGAACCGAAAACATTCACAAATTGTCAATAAAGTTGCATTTAACGAAAAATCATCATTCTTATGGAAGCTATTTTGAAACATGGGATCGAACTTTAAAAGCCATTTATTCAGGATCTATGGTCCCAATCGGGCTGAAATTTCGGAATCACTATCAACATCACGGTCCAAACCGAAAACAATTACAAATTGTGAATTAAGTAACATTTCTGTAAAAATCATTTTTACAATTGGCGCTATTTTGAAACTTGGGTCCGAACCTTAAAAGCGATTTGGAATCGTGATCAACATCATGGTCCAAACCGAAAAGAGTCACAAATTGTGAAAAAAGTTGCATTTCAGGAAAAATTATCATTCCTATGGTCGCTATTTTGAGACTTGGGTTCGAACTTTAAAACCCATTTTTTCAGGCTATATGGTCCCAATCGGGTTGAAATTTCGGAATCGTTATCAACATCATTGTCCAAACCGAAAACAATTACAAATTGTAAATTAAGTAACATTTCTGTAAAAATCATTTTTACAATTGGCGCTATTTTGAAACTTGGGTCCGAACCTTAAAAGCGATTTCTTCAGGCTCTATTGTACTAATCAAGCTGAAATTTAGGAATCGTTATCAACATCATTTTCCAATCCGAAAACAGTCAAAAATTGGGAATAAAGTTGCATGAACGGAAAAATCATCATTCCTTTGGTCGCCCTTTTGAGACTTGGGTTCGAACTTTAAATGCCATTTTTTCAGTCTCTAAGGACCCAATCGGGCTGAAATTTCGGAATCATGATCAACATCTTGGTCCGAACCGAAAATATTCACAAATTGTCAATAAAGTTGCATTTTAGGAAAAAACATCATTCTTATGGTCGCTATTTTGAGACTTGGGTTCGAAATTTAATAGCCATTTTTTCAGGCTCTATGGTCCAAATCGGGCTGAAATTTCGGAATCGTTATCAACATCATGGTCTTAACCGAAAACAATTACAAATTGTGAATTAAGTAACATTTCTGTAAAAATCATTTTTACTATTGGCGCTATTTTGAAACTTGGGTTCGAACTTTAAAAGCGATTTTTTCATGCTCTATTGTCCTAATCGGGCTGAAATTTAGAAATCGTTATCAACATCATTTTCCAATCGAAAACAGTCAAAATATGTGAATGAAGTTAAATTTCTGTAAAAATCATTTTTGCAATTTGCGCTATTTAGAGACTTGGGTTCGAACTTTAAAAGCAATTTCTTCAGGCTCTATGGTCCAAATCGGGCTTAAATTTTGGAATCGTGATCAACATCATGGTCCAAACCGAAAATAGTCACAAATTGAGTCACAAATTGCATTTAAGGAAAAATCATCAATCCAATGGTTGCTATTTTTAGACTTGGGTTCGAACTTTAAAACCCATTTTTTCAGGCCCTATGGTCCCAACCGGGCTAAAATTTCGGAATCGTGACCAACATCATGGTCCAAACCGAAAACAGTAACAAATTGTGAATAAATATGCATTTAACGAAAAATCATAATTCTTATGGTCGCTATTTTGAGACTTGGGTTCGAACTTTAAAAGCCATTTTTGCAGGCTCTATGGTCCCAATCGGGATGAAATTTCGGAATCGTGATCAACATCTTGGTCCGAACCGAAAACATTCACAAATTGTCAATAAAGTTGCATTTAAGGAAAAAACATCTTTCTTATCGTCGCTATTTTGAGACTTGGGTTCGAAATTTAAAAGCCATTTTTTCAGGCTCTATGGTCCTAATCGGGCCAAAATTTTGGAATCGTGATCAACATCATGGTCCAAACCGAAAAGAGTCACAAATTGTGAAAAAAGTTGCATTTAACGAAAAATCATCATTCTTATGGAGGCTATTTTGAGACTTGGGTTCGAACTTTAAAACCCATTTTTTCGAGCTCTATGGTCCCAATCGGGCTGAAATTTAGAAATCGTTATCAACATCATTTTCCAATCGAAAACAGTCAAAATATGTGAATGAAGTTAAATTTCTGTAAAAATCATTTTTGCAATTTGCGCTATTTAGAGACTTGGGTTCGAACTTTAAAAGCAATTTCTTCTGGCTCTATGGTCCAAATCGGGCTTAAATTTTGGAATCGTGATCAACATCATGGTCCAAACCGAAAATAGTCACAAATTGAGTCACAAATTGCATTTAAGGAAAAATCATCAATCCAATGGTTGCTATTTTTAGACTTGGGTTCGAACTTTAAAACCCATTTTTTCAGGCCCTATGGTCCCAACCGGGCTAAAATTTCGGAATCGTGACCAACATCATGGTCCAAACCGAAAACAGTAACAAATTGTGAATAAATATGCATTTAACGAAAAATCATAATTCTTATGGTCGCTATTTTGAGACTTGGGTTCGAACTTTAAAAGCCATTTTTGCAGGCTCTATGGTCCCAATCGGGATGAAATTTCGGAATCGTGATCAACATCTTGGTCCGAACCGAAAACATTCACAAATTGTCAATAAAGTTGCATTTAAGGAAAAAACATCTTTCTTATCGTCGCTATTTTGAGACTTGGGTTCGAAATTTAAAAGCCATTTTTTCAGGCTCTATGGTCCTAATCGGGCCAAAATTTTGGAATCGTGATCAACATCATGGTCCAAACCGAAAAGAGTCAAAAATTGTGAAAAAAGTTGCATTTAACGAAAAATCATCATTCTTATGGAGGCTATTTTGAGACTTGGGTTCGAACTTTAAAACCCATTTTTTCGAGCTCTATGGTCCCAATCGGGCTGAAATTTCGGAATCGTTATCAACATCATGGTCCAAACCGAAAACAATTACAAATTGTGAATTAAGTAACATTTCTGTAAAAATCATTTTTACTATTGGCGCTATTTTGAAACTTGGGTTCGAACTTTAAAAGCGATTTTTTCATGCTCTATTGTCCTAATCGGGCTGAAATTTAGAAATCGTTATCAACATCATTTTCCAATCGAAAACAGTCAAAATATGTGAATGAAGTTAAATTTCTGTAAAAATCATTTTTGCAATTTGCGCTATTTAGAGACTTGGGTTCGAACTTTAAAAGCAATTTCTTCAGGCTCTATGGTCCAAATCGGGCTGAAATTTTGGAATCGTGATCAACATCATGGTCCAAACCGAAAAGAGTCACAAATTGAGTCAGAAATTGCATTTAAGGAAAAATCATCAATCCAATGGTTGCTATTTTTAGACTTGGGTTCGAACTTTAAAACCCATTTTTTCAGGCCCTATGGTCCCAACCGGGCTAAAATTTCGGAATCGTGACCAACATCATGGTCCAAACCGAAAACAGTAACAAATTGTGAATAAATATGCATTTAACGAAAAATCATAATTCTTATGGTCGCTATTTTGAGACTTGGGTTCGAACTTTAAAAGCCATTTTTGCAGGCTCTATGGTCCCAATCGGGATGAAATTTCGGAATCGTGATCAACATCTTGGTCCGAACCGAAAACATTCACAAATTGTCAATAAAGTTGCATTTAAGGAAATAACATCGTTCTTATGGTCGCTATTTTGAGACTTGGGTTCGAAATTTAAAAGCCATTTTTTCAGGCTCTATGGTCCTAATCGGGCCAAAATTTTGGAATCGTGATCAACATCATGGTCCAAACCGAAAAGAGTCACAAATTGTGAAAAAAGTTGCATTTAAGGAAAAATCATAATTCCTATAGTTGCTATTTTGAGACTTGGGTTCGAACTTTAAAACCAATTTTTTCAGGCTCAATGGTCCCAATTGGGCTGAAATTTCGGAATCATGATCATCATCTTAGTCCGAACCGAAAACATTCACAAATTGTCAATAAAGTTGCATTTAACGAAAAATCATCATTCTTATGGAAGCTATTTTGAAACATGGGATCGAACTTTAAAAGCCATTTATTCAGGATCTATGGTCCCAATCGGGCTGAAATTTCGGAATCACTATCAACATCACGGTCCAAACCGAAAACAATCACAAATTCTGAATTAAGTAACATTTCTGTAAAAATCATTTTTACAATTTGCGCTATTTTGAGACTTATGTTTGAACTTTAAAAGCAATTTCTTCAGGCTCTATTGTCCTAATCCGGCTGAAATTTTGGAATCGTGATCAACATCATTGTCCAAACCGAAAAGAGTCACAAATTGTGAATAAGTTGCATTTAAGGAAAAAACCTCATTCTTATGGTCGCTATTTTGAGACTTGGTTTCGAACTTTAAAAGCCATTTTTTCAGGCTCTATGGTCGTAATCGGGCCAAAATTTTGGAATCGTGATCAACAACATGGTCTAAAAAGAAAAAAGTCAAAATATGTGAATAAAGTTACATTTTGTAAAAATCATTTTTGCAATTTGCGCTATGTAGAGACTTGGGTTCGAACTTTAAAAGCAATTTCTTCAGGCTCTATGGTCCAAATCGGGCTGAAATTTCGGAATCATGATCATCATCTTGGTCCGAACCGAAAACATTCACAAATTGTCAATAAAGTTGCATTTAACGAAAAATCATCATTCTTATGGAAGCTATTTTGAAACATGGGATCGAACTTTAAAAGCCATTTATTCAGGATCTATGGTCCCAATCGGGCTGAAATTTCGGAATCACTATCAACATCACGGTCCAAACCGAAAACAATTACAAATTGTGAATTAAGTAACATTTCTGTAAAAATCATTTTTACAATTGGCGCTATTTTGAAACTTGGGTCCGAACCTTAAAAGCGATTTGGAATCGTGATCAACATCATGGTCCAAACCGAAAAGAGTCACAAATTGTGAAAAAAGTTGCATTTCAGGAAAAATTATCATTCCTATGGTCGCTATTTTGAGACTTGGGTTCGAACTTTAAAACCCATTTTTTCAGGCTATATGGTCCCAATCGGGTTGAAATTTCGGAATCGTTATCAACATCATTGTCCAAACCGAAAACAATTACAAATTGTAAATTAAGTAACATTTCTGTAAAAATCATTTTTACAATTGGCGCTATTTTGAAACTTGGGTCCGAACCTTAAAAGCGATTTCTTCAGGCTCTATTGTACTAATCAAGCTGAAATTTAGGAATCGTTATCAACATCATTTTCCAATCCGAAAACAGTCAAAAATTGGGAATAAAGTTGCATGAACGGAAAAATCATCATTCCTTTGGTCGCCCTTTTGAGACTTGGGTTCGAACTTTAAATGCCATTTTTTCAGTCTCTAAGGTCCCAATCGGGCTGAAATTTCGGAATCATGATCAACATCTTGGTCCGAACCGAAAATATTCACAAATTGTCAATAAAGTTGCATTTTAGGAAAAAACATCATTCTTATGGTCGCTATTTTGAGACTTGGGTTCGAAATTTAATAGCCATTTTTTCAGGCTCTATGGTCCAAATCGGGCTGAAATTTCGGAATCGTTATCAACATCATGGTCTTAACCGAAAACAATTACAAATTGTGAATTAAGTAACATTTCTGTAAAAATCATTTTTACTATTGGCGCTATTTTGAAACTTGGGTTCGAACTTTAAAAGCGATTTTTTCATGCTCTATTGTCCTAATCGGGCTGAAATTTAGAAATCGTTATCAACATCATTTTCCAATCGAAAACAGTCAAAATATGTGAATGAAGTTAAATTTCTGTAAAAATCATTTTTGCAATTTGCGCTATTTAGAGACTTGGGTTCGAACTTTAAAAGCAATTTCTTCAGGCTCTATGGTCCAAATCGGGCTTAAATTTTGGAATCGTGATCAACATCATGGTCCAAACCGAAAATAGTCACAAATTGAGTCACAAATTGCATTTAAGGAAAAATCATCAATCCAATGGTTGCTATTTTTAGACTTGGGTTCGAACTTTAAAACCCATTTTTTCAAGCCCTATGGTCCCAACCGGGCTAAAATTTCGGAATCGTGACCAACATCATGGTCCAAACCGAAAACAGTAACAAATTGTGAATAAATATGCATTTAACGAAAAATCATAATTCTTATGGTCGCTATTTTGAGACTTGGGTTCGAACTTTAAAAGCCATTTTTGCAGGCTCTATGGTCCCAATCGGGATGAAATTTCGGAATCGTGATCAACATCTTGGTCCGAACCGAAAACATTCACAAATTGTCAATAAAGTTGCATTTAAGGAAATAACATCGTTCTTATGGTCGCTATTTTGAGACTTGGGTTCGAAATTTAAAAGCCATTTTTTCAGGCTCTATGGTCCTAATCGGGCCAAAATTTTGGAATCGTGATCAACATCATGGTCCAAACCGAAAAGAGTCACAAATTGTGAAAAAAGTTGCATTTAAGGAAAAATCATAATTCCTATAGTTGCTATTTTGAGACTTGGGTTCGAACTTTAAAACCAATTTTTTCAGGCTCAATGGTCCCAATTGGGCTGAAATTTCGGAATCATGATCATCATCTTAGTCCGAACCGAAAACATTCACAAATTGTCAATAAAGTTGCATTTAACGAAAAATCATCATTCTTATGGAAGCTATTTTGAAACATGGGATCGAACTTTAAAAGCCATTTATTCAGGATCTATGGTCCCAATCGGGCTGAAATTTCGGAATCACTATCAACATCACGGTCCAAACCGAAAACAATCACAAATTCTGAATTAAGTAACATTTCTGTAAAAATCATTTTTACAATTTGCGCTATTTTGAGACTTATGTTTGAACTTTAAAAAGCAATTTCTTCAGGCTCTATTGTCCTAATCCGGCTGAAATTTTGGAATCGTGATCAACATCATTGTCCAAACCGAAAAGAGTCACAAATTGTGAATAAGTTGCATTTAAGGAAAAAACCTCATTCTTATGGTCGCTATTTTGAGACTTGGTTTCGAACTTTTAAAAGCCATTTTTTCAGGCTCTATGGTCGTAATCGGGCCAAAATTTTGGAATCGTGATCAACAACATGGTCTAAAAAGAAAAAAGTCAAAATATGTGAATAAAGTTACATTTTGTAAAAATCATTTTTGCAATTTGCGCTATGTAGAGACTTGGGTTCGAACTTTAAAAGCAATTTCTTCAGGCTCTATGGTCCAAAATCGGGCTGAAATTTCGGAATCATGATCATCATCTTGGTCCGAACCGAAAACATTCACAAATTGTCAATAAAGTTGCATTTAACGAAAAATCATCATTCTTATGGAAGCTATTTTGAAACATGGGATCGAACTTTAAAAGCCATTTATTCAGGATCTATGGTCCCAATCGGGCTGAAATTTCGGAATCACTATCAACATCACGGTCCAAACCGAAAACAATTACAAATTGTGAATTAAGTAACATTTCTGTAAAAATCATTTTTACAATTGGCGCTATTTTGAAACTTGGGTCCGAACCTTAAAAGCGATTTGGAATCGTGATCAACATCATGGTCCAAACCGAAAAGAGTCACAAATTGTGAAAAAAGTTGCATTTCAGGAAAAATTATCATTCCTATGGTCGCTATTTTGAGACTTGGGTTCGAACTTTAAAACCCATTTTTTCAGGCTATATGGTCCCAATCGGGTTGAAATTTCGGAATCGTTATCAACATCATTGTCCAAACCGAAAACAATTACAAATTGTAAATTAAGTAACATTTCTGTAAAAATCATTTTTACAATTGGCGCTATTTTGAAACTTGGGTCCGAACCTTAAAAGCGATTTCTTCAGGCTCTATTGTACTAATCAAGCTGAAATTTAGGAATCGTTATCAACATCATTTTCCAATCCGAAAACAGTCAAAAATTGGGAATAAAGTTGCATGAACGGAAAAATCATCATTCCTTTGGTCGCCCTTTTGAGACTTGGGTTCGAACTTTAAATGCCATTTTTTCAGTCTCTAAGGTCCCAATCGGGCTGAAATTTCGGAATCATGATCAACATCTTGGTCCGAACCGAAAATATTCACAAATTGTCAATAAAGTTGCATTTTAGGAAAAAACATCATTCTTATGGTCGCTATTTTGAGACTTGGGTTCGAAATTTAATAGCCATTTTTTCAGGCTCTATGGTCCAAATCGGGCTGAAATTTCGGAATCGTTATCAACATCATGGTCTTAACCGAAAACAATTACAAATTGTGAATTAAGTAACATTTCTGTAAAAATCATTTTTACTATTGGCGCTATTTTGAAACTTGGGTTCGAACTTTAAAAGCGATTTTTTCATGCTCTATTGTCCTAATCGGGCTGAAATTTAGAAATCGTTATCAACATCATTTTCCAATCGAAAACAGTCAAAATATGTGAATGAAGTTAAATTTCTGTAAAAATCATTTTTGCAATTTGCGCTATTTAGAGACTTGGGTTCGAACTTTAAAAGCAATTTCTTCAGGCTCTATGGTCCAAATCGGGCTGAAATTTTGGAATCGTGATCAACATCATGGTCCAAACCGAAAAGAGTCACAAATTGAGTCAGAAATTGCATTTAAGGAAAAATCATCAATCCAATGGTTGCTATTTTTAGACTTGGGTTCGAACTTTAAAACCCATTTTTTCAGGCCCTATGGTCCCAACCGGGCTAAAATTTCGGAATCGTGACCAACATCATGGTCCAAACCGAAAACAGTAACAAATTGTGAATAAATATGCATTTAACGAAAAATCATAATTCTTATGGTCGCTATTTTGAGACTTGGGTTCGAACTTTAAAAGCCATTTTTGCAGGCTCTATGGTCCCAATCGGGATGAAATTTCGGAATCGTGATCAACATCTTGGTCCGAACCGAAAACATTCACAAATTGTCAATAAAGTTGCATTTAAGGAAAAAACATCTTTCTTATCGTCGCTATTTTGAGACTTGGGTTCGAAATTTAAAAGCCATTTTTTCAGGCTCTATGGTCCTAATCGGGCCAAAATTTTGGAATCGTGATCAACATCATGGTCCAAACCGAAAAGAGTCAAAAATTGTGAAAAAAGTTGCATTTAACGAAAAATCATCATTCTTATGGAGGCTATTTTGAGACTTGGGTTCGAACTTTAAAACCCATTTTTTCGAGCTCTATGGTCCCAATCGGGCTGAAATTTCGGAATCGTTATCAACATCATGGTCCAAACCGAAAACAATTACAAATTGTGAATTAAGTAACATTTCTGTAAAAATCATTTTTACTATTGGCGCTATTTTGAAACTTGGGTTCGAACTTTAAAAGCGATTTTTTCATGCTCTATTGTCCTAATCGGGCTGAAATTTAGAAATCGTTATCAACATCATTTTCCAATCGAAAACAGTCAAAATATGTGAATGAAGTTAAATTTCTGTAAAAATCATTTTTGCAATTTGCGCTATTTAGAGACTTGGGTTCGAACTTTAAAAGCAATTTCTTCAGGCTCTATGGTCCAAATCGGGCTGAAATTTTGGAATCGTGATCAACATCATGGTCCAAACCGAAAAGAGTCACAAATTGAGTCAGAAATTGCATTTAAGGAAAAATCATCAATCCAATGGTTGCTATTTTTAGACTTGGGTTCGAACTTTAAAACCCATTTTTTCGAGCTCTATGGTCCCAATCGGGCTGAAATTTAGAAATCGTTATCAACATCATTTTCCAATCGAAAACAGTCAAAATATGTGAATGAAGTTAAATTTCTGTAAAAATCATTTTTGCAATTTGCGCTATTTAGAGACTTGGGTTCGAACTTTAAAAGCAATTTCTTCAGGCTCTATGGTCCAAATCGGGCTTAAATTTTGGAATCGTGATCAACATCATGGTCCAAACCGAAAAGAGTCACAAATTGTGAAAAAAGTTGCATTTCAGGAAAAATTATCATTCCTATGGTCGCTATTTTGAGACTTGGGTTCGAACTTTAAAACCCATTTTTTCAGGCTATATGGTCCCAATCGGGTTGAAATTTCGGAATCGTTATCAACATCATTGTCCAAACCGAAAACAATTACAAATTGTAAATTAAGTAACATTTCTGTAAAAATCATTTTTACAATTGGCGCTATTTTGAAACTTGGGTCCGAACCTTAAAAGCGATTTCTTCAGGCTCTATTGTACTAATCAAGCTGAAATTTAGGAATCGTTATCAACATCATTTTCCAATCCGAAAACAGTCAAAAATTGGGAATAAAGTTGCATGAACGGAAAAATCATCATTCCTTTGGTCGCCCTTTTGAGACTTGGGTTCGAACTTTAAATGCCATTTTTTCAGTCTCTAAGGTCCCAATCGGGCTGAAATTTCGGAATCATGATCAACATCTTGGTCCGAACCGAAAATATTCACAAATTGTCAATAAAGTTGCATTTTAGGAAAAAACATCATTCTTATGGTCGCTATTTTGAGACTTGGGTTCGAAATTTAATAGCCATTTTTTCAGGCTCTATGGTCCAAATCGGGCTGAAATTTCGGAATCGTTATCAACATCATGGTCTTAACCGAAAACAATTACAAATTGTGAATTAAGTAACATTTCTGTAAAAATCATTTTTACTATTGGCGCTATTTTGAAACTTGGGTTCGAACTTTAAAAGCGATTTTTTCATGCTCTATTGTCCTAATCGGGCTGAAATTTAGAAATCGTTATCAACATCATTTTCCAATCGAAAACAGTCAAAATATGTGAATGAAGTTAAATTTCTGTAAAAATCATTTTTGCAATTTGCGCTATTTAGAGACTTGGGTTCGAACTTTAAAAGCAATTTCTTCAGGCTCTATGGTCCAAATCGGGCTTAAATTTTGGAATCGTGATCAACATCATGGTCCAAACCGAAAATAGTCACAAATTGAGTCACAAATTGCATTTAAGGAAAAATCATCAATCCAATGGTTGCTATTTTTAGACTTGGGTTCGAACTTTAAAACCCATTTTTTCAGGCCCTATGGTCCCAACCGGGCTAAAATTTCGGAATCGTGACCAACATCATGGTCCAAACCGAAAACAGTAACAAATTGTGAATAAATATGCATTTAACGAAAAATCATAATTCTTATGGTCGCTATTTTGAGACTTGGGTTCGAACTTTAAAAGCCATTTTTGCAGGCTCTATGGTCCCAATCGGGATGAAATTTCGGAATCGTGATCAACATCTTGGTCCGAACCGAAAACATTCACAAATTGTCAATAAAGTTGCATTTAAGGAAAAAACATCTTTCTTATCGTCGCTATTTTGAGACTTGGGTTCGAAATTTAAAAGCCATTTTTTCAGGCTCTATGGTCCTAATCGGGCCAAAATTTTGGAATCGTGATCAACATCATGGTCCAAACCGAAAAGAGTCACAAATTGTGAAAAAAGTTGCATTTAACGAAAAATCATCATTCTTATGGAGGCTATTTTGAGACTTGGGTTCGAACTTTAAAACCCATTTTTTCGAGCTCTATGGTCCCAATCGGGCTGAAATTTAGAAATCGTTATCAACATCATTTTCCAATCGAAAACAGTCAAAATATGTGAATGAAGTTAAATTTCTGTAAAAATCATTTTTGCAATTTGCGCTATTTAGAGACTTGGGTTCGAACTTTAAAAGCAATTTCTTCAGGCTCTATGGTCCAAATCGGGCTTAAATTTTGGAATCGTGATCAACATCATGGTCCAAACCGAAAATAGTCACAAATTGAGTCACAAATTGCATTTAAGGAAAAATCATCAATCCAATGGTTGCTATTTTTAGACTTGGGTTCGAACTTTAAAACCCATTTTTTCAGGCCCTATGGTCCCAACCGGGCTAAAATTTCGGAATCGTGACCAACATCATGGTCCAAACCGAAAACAGTAACAAATTGTGAATAAATATGCATTTAACGAAAAATCATAATTCTTATGGTCGCTATTTTGAGACTTGGGTTCGAACTTTAAAAGCCATTTTTGCAGGCTCTATGGTCCCAATCGGGATGAAATTTCGGAATCGTGATCAACATCTTGGTCCGAACCGAAAACATTCACAAATTGTCAATAAAGTTGCATTTAAGGAAAAAACATCTTTCTTATCGTCGCTATTTTGAGACTTGAGTTCGAAATTTAAAAGCCATTTTTTCAGGCTCTATGGTCCTAATCGGGCCAAAATTTTGGAATCGTGATCAACATCATGGTCCAAACCGAAAAGAGTCACAAATTGTGAAAAAAGTTGCATTTAAGGAAAAATCATCATTCCTATAGTTGCTATTTTGAGACTTGGGTTCGAACTTTAAAACCAATTTTTTCAGGCTCAATGGTCCCAATTGGGCTGAAATTTCGGAATCATGATCATCATCTTAGTCCGAACCGAAAACATTCACAAATTGTCAATAAAGTTGCATTTAACGAAAAATCATCATTCTTATGGAAGCTATTTTGAAACATGGGATCGAACTTTAAAAGCCATTTATTCAGGATCTATGGTCCCAATCGGGCTGAAATTTCGGAATCACTATCAACATCACGGTCCAAACCGAAAACAATCACAAATTCTGAATTAAGTAACATTTCTGTAAAAATCATTTTTACAATTTGCGCTATTTTGAGACTTATGTTTGAACTTTAAAAGCAATTTCTTCAGGCTCTATTGTCCTAATCCGGCTGAAATTTTGGAATCGTGATCAACATCATTGTCCAAACCGAAAAGAGTCACAAATTGTGAATAAGTTGCATTTAAGGAAAAAACCTCATTCTTATGGTCGCTATTTTGAGACTTGGTTTCGAACTTTAAAAGCCATTTTTTCAGGCTCTATGGTCGTAATCGGGCCAAAATTTTGGAATCGTGATCAACAACATGGTCTAAAAAGAAAAAAGTCAAAATATGTGAATAAAGTTACATTTTGTAAAAATCATTTTTGCAATTTGCGCTATGTAGAGACTTGGGTTCGAACTTTAAAAGCAATTTCTTCAGGCTCTATGGTCCAAATCGGGCTGAAATTTCGGAATCATGATCATCATCTTGGTCCGAACCGAAAACATTCACAAATTGTCAATAAAGTTGCATTTAACGAAAAATCATCATTCTTATGGAAGCTATTTTGAAACATGGGATCGAACTTTAAAAGCCATTTATTCAGGATCTATGGTCCCAATCGGGCTGAAATTTCGGAATCACTATCAACATCACGGTCCAAACCGAAAACAATTACAAATTGTGAATTAAGTAACATTTCTGTAAAAATCATTTTTACAATTGGCGCTATTTTGAAACTTGGGTCCGAACCTTAAAAGCGATTTGGAATCGTGATCAACATCATGGTCCAAACCGAAAAGAGTCACAAATTGTGAAAAAAGTTGCATTTCAGGAAAAATTATCATTCCTATGGTCGCTATTTTGAGACTTGGGTTCGAACTTTAAAACCCATTTTTTCAGGCTATATGGTCCCAATCGGGTTGAAATTTCGGAATCGTTATCAACATCATTGTCCAAACCGAAAACAATTACAAATTGTAAATTAAGTAACATTTCTGTAAAAATCATTTTTACAATTGGCGCTATTTTGAAACTTGGGTCCGAACCTTAAAAGCGATTTCTTCAGGCTCTATTGTACTAATCAAGCTGAAATTTAGGAATCGTTATCAACATCATTTTCCAATCCGAAAACAGTCAAAAATTGGGAATAAAGTTGCATGAACGGAAAAATCATCATTCCTTTGGTCGCCCTTTTGAGACTTGGGTTCGAACTTTAAATGCCATTTTTTCAGTCTCTAAGGACCCAATCGGGCTGAAATTTCGGAATCATGATCAACATCTTGGTCCGAACCGAAAATATTCACAAATTGTCAATAAAGTTGCATTTTAGGAAAAAACATCATTCTTATGGTCGCTATTTTGAGACTTGGGTTCGAAATTTAATAGCCATTTTTTCAGGCTCTATGGTCCAAATCGGGCTGAAATTTCGGAATCGTTATCAACATCATGGTCTTAACCGAAAACAATTACAAATTGTGAATTAAGTAACATTTCTGTAAAAATCATTTTTACTATTGGCGCTATTTTGAAACTTGGGTTCGAACTTTAAAAGCGATTTTTTCATGCTCTATTGTCCTAATCGGGCTGAAATTTAGAAATCGTTATCAACATCATTTTCCAATCGAAAACAGTCAAAATATGTGAATGAAGTTAAATTTCTGTAAAAATCATTTTTGCAATTTGCGCTATTTAGAGACTTGGGTTCGAACTTTAAAAGCAATTTCTTCAGGCTCTATGGTCCAAATCGGGCTTAAATTTTGGAATCGTGATCAACATCATGGTCCAAACCGAAAATAGTCACAAATTGAGTCACAAATTGCATTTAAGGAAAAATCATCAATCCAATGGTTGCTATTTTTAGACTTGGGTTCGAACTTTAAAACCCATTTTTTCAGGCCCTATGGTCCCAACCGGGCTAAAATTTCGGAATCGTGACCAACATCATGGTCCAAACCGAAAACAGTAACAAATTGTGAATAAATATGCATTTAACGAAAAATCATAATTCTTATGGTCGCTATTTTGAGACTTGGGTTCGAACTTTAAAAGCCATTTTTGCAGGCTCTATGGTCCCAATCGGGATGAAATTTCGGAATCGTGATCAACATCTTGGTCCGAACCGAAAACATTCACAAATTGTCAATAAAGTTGCATTTAAGGAAAAAACATCTTTCTTATCGTCGCTATTTTGAGACTTGGGTTCGAAATTTAAAAGCCATTTTTTCAGGCTCTATGGTCCTAATCGGGCCAAAATTTTGGAATCGTGATCAACATCATGGTCCAAACCGAAAAGAGTCACAAATTGTGAAAAAAGTTGCATTTAACGAAAAATCATCATTCTTATGGAGGCTATTTTGAGACTTGGGTTCGAACTTTAAAACCCATTTTTTCGAGCTCTATGGTCCCAATCGGGCTGAAATTTAGAAATCGTTATCAACATCATTTTCCAATCGAAAACAGTCAAAATATGTGAATGAAGTTAAATTTCTGTAAAAATCATTTTTGCAATTTGCGCTATTTAGAGACTTGGGTTCGAACTTTAAAAGCAATTTCTTCTGGCTCTATGGTCCAAATCGGGCTTAAATTTTGGAATCGTGATCAACATCATGGTCCAAACCGAAAATAGTCACAAATTGAGTCACAAATTGCATTTAAGGAAAAATCATCAATCCAATGGTTGCTATTTTTAGACTTGGGTTCGAACTTTAAAACCCATTTTTTCAGGCCCTATGGTCCCAACCGGGCTAAAATTTCGGAATCGTGACCAACATCATGGTCCAAACCGAAAACAGTAACAAATTGTGAATAAATATGCATTTAACGAAAAATCATAATTCTTATGGTCGCTATTTTGAGACTTGGGTTCGAACTTTAAAAGCCATTTTTGCAGGCTCTATGGTCCCAATCGGGATGAAATTTCGGAATCGTGATCAACATCTTGGTCCGAACCGAAAACATTCACAAATTGTCAATAAAGTTGCATTTAAGGAAAAAACATCTTTCTTATCGTCGCTATTTTGAGACTTGGGTTCGAAATTTAAAAGCCATTTTTTCAGGCTCTATGGTCCTAATCGGGCCAAAATTTTGGAATCGTGATCAACATCATGGTCCAAACCGAAAAGAGTCAAAAATTGTGAAAAAAGTTGCATTTAACGAAAAATCATCATTCTTATGGAGGCTATTTTGAGACTTGGGTTCGAACTTTAAAACCCATTTTTTCGAGCTCTATGGTCCCAATCGGGCTGAAATTTCGGAATCGTTATCAACATCATGGTCCAAACCGAAAACAATTACAAATTGTGAATTAAGTAACATTTCTGTAAAAATCATTTTTACTATTGGCGCTATTTTGAAACTTGGGTTCGAACTTTAAAAGCGATTTTTTCATGCTCTATTGTCCTAATCGGGCTGAAATTTAGAAATCGTTATCAACATCATTTTCCAATCGAAAACAGTCAAAATATGTGAATGAAGTTAAATTTCTGTAAAAATCATTTTTGCAATTTGCGCTATTTAGAGACTTGGGTTCGAACTTTAAAAGCAATTTCTTCAGGCTCTATGGTCCAAATCGGGCTGAAATTTTGGAATCGTGATCAACATCATGGTCCAAACCGAAAAGAGTCACAAATTGAGTCAGAAATTGCATTTAAGGAAAAATCATCAATCCAATGGTTGCTATTTTTAGACTTGGGTTCGAACTTTAAAACCCATTTTTTCAGGCCCTATGGTCCCAACCGGGCTAAAATTTCGGAATCGTGACCAACATCATGGTCCAAACCGAAAACAGTAACAAATTGTGAATAAATATGCATTTAACGAAAAATCATAATTCTTATGGTCGCTATTTTGAGACTTGGGTTCGAACTTTAAAAGCCATTTTTGCAGGCTCTATGGTCCCAATCGGGATGAAATTTCGGAATCGTGATCAACATCTTGGTCCGAACCGAAAACATTCACAAATTGTCAATAAAGTTGCATTTAAGGAAATAACATCGTTCTTATGGTCGCTATTTTGAGACTTGGGTTCGAAATTTAAAAGCCATTTTTTCAGGCTCTATGGTCCTAATCGGGCCAAAATTTTGGAATCGTGATCAACATCATGGTCCAAACCGAAAAGAGTCACAAATTGTGAAAAAAGTTGCATTTAAGGAAAAATCATAATTCCTATAGTTGCTATTTTGAGACTTGGGTTCGAACTTTAAAACCAATTTTTTCAGGCTCAATGGTCCCAATTGGGCTGAAATTTCGGAATCATGATCATCATCTTAGTCCGAACCGAAAACATTCACAAATTGTCAATAAAGTTGCATTTAACGAAAAATCATCATTCTTATGGAAGCTATTTTGAAACATGGGATCGAACTTTAAAAGCCATTTATTCAGGATCTATGGTCCCAATCGGGCTGAAATTTCGGAATCACTATCAACATCACGGTCCAAACCGAAAACAATCACAAATTCTGAATTAAGTAACATTTCTGTAAAAATCATTTTTACAATTTGCGCTATTTTGAGACTTATGTTTGAACTTTAAAAGCAATTTCTTCAGGCTCTATTGTCCTAATCCGGCTGAAATTTTGGAATCGTGATCAACATCATTGTCCAAACCGAAAAGAGTCACAAATTGTGAATAAGTTGCATTTAAGGAAAAAACCTCATTCTTATGGTCGCTATTTTGAGACTTGGTTTCGAACTTTAAAAGCCATTTTTTCAGGCTCTATGGTCGTAATCGGGCCAAAATTTTGGAATCGTGATCAACAACATGGTCTAAAAAGAAAAAAGTCAAAATATGTGAATAAAGTTACATTTTGTAAAAATCATTTTTGCAATTTGCGCTATGTAGAGACTTGGGTTCGAACTTTAAAAGCAATTTCTTCAGGCTCTATGGTCCAAATCGGGCTGAAATTTCGGAATCATGATCATCATCTTGGTCCGAACCGAAAACATTCACAAATTGTCAATAAAGTTGCATTTAACGAAAAATCATCATTCTTATGGAAGCTATTTTGAAACATGGGATCGAACTTTAAAAGCCATTTATTCAGGATCTATGGTCCCAATCGGGCTGAAATTTCGGAATCACTATCAACATCACGGTCCAAACCGAAAACAATTACAAATTGTGAATTAAGTAACATTTCTGTAAAAATCATTTTTACAATTGGCGCTATTTTGAAACTTGGGTCCGAACCTTAAAAGCGATTTGGAATCGTGATCAACATCATGGTCCAAACCGAAAAGAGTCACAAATTGTGAAAAAAGTTGCATTTCAGGAAAAATTATCATTCCTATGGTCGCTATTTTGAGACTTGGGTTCGAACTTTAAAACCCATTTTTTCAGGCTATATGGTCCCAATCGGGTTGAAATTTCGGAATCGTTATCAACATCATTGTCCAAACCGAAAACAATTACAAATTGTAAATTAAGTAACATTTCTGTAAAAATCATTTTTACAATTGGCGCTATTTTGAAACTTGGGTCCGAACCTTAAAAGCGATTTCTTCAGGCTCTATTGTACTAATCAAGCTGAAATTTAGGAATCGTTATCAACATCATTTTCCAATCCGAAAACAGTCAAAAATTGGGAATAAAGTTGCATGAACGGAAAAATCATCATTCCTTTGGTCGCCCTTTTGAGACTTGGGTTCGAACTTTAAATGCCATTTTTTCAGTCTCTAAGGTCCCAATCGGGCTGAAATTTCGGAATCATGATCAACATCTTGGTCCGAACCGAAAATATTCACAAATTGTCAATAAAGTTGCATTTTAGGAAAAAACATCATTCTTATGGTCGCTATTTTGAGACTTGGGTTCGAAATTTAATAGCCATTTTTTCAGGCTCTATGGTCCAAATCGGGCTGAAATTTCGGAATCGTTATCAACATCATGGTCTTAACCGAAAACAATTACAAATTGTGAATTAAGTAACATTTCTGTAAAAATCATTTTTACTATTGGCGCTATTTTGAAACTTGGGTTCGAACTTTAAAAGCGATTTTTTCATGCTCTATTGTCCTAATCGGGCTGAAATTTAGAAATCGTTATCAACATCATTTTCCAATCGAAAACAGTCAAAATATGTGAATGAAGTTAAATTTCTGTAAAAATCATTTTTGCAATTTGCGCTATTTAGAGACTTGGGTTCGAACTTTAAAAGCAATTTCTTCAGGCTCTATGGTCCAAATCGGGCTTAAATTTTGGAATCGTGATCAACATCATGGTCCAAACCGAAAATAGTCACAAATTGAGTCACAAATTGCATTTAAGGAAAAATCATCAATCCAATGGTTGCTATTTTTAGACTTGGGTTCGAACTTTAAAACCCATTTTTTCAAGCCCTATGGTCCCAACCGGGCTAAAATTTCGGAATCGTGACCAACATCATGGTCCAAACCGAAAACAGTAACAAATTGTGAATAAATATGCATTTAACGAAAAATCATAATTCTTATGGTCGCTATTTTGAGACTTGGGTTCGAACTTTAAAAGCCATTTTTGCAGGCTCTATGGTCCCAATCGGGATGAAATTTCGGAATCGTGATCAACATCTTGGTCCGAACCGAAAACATTCACAAATTGTCAATAAAGTTGCATTTAAGGAAATAACATCGTTCTTATGGTCGCTATTTTGAGACTTGGGTTCGAAATTTAAAAGCCATTTTTTCAGGCTCTATGGTCCTAATCGGGCCAAAATTTTGGAATCGTGATCAACATCATGGTCCAAACCGAAAAGAGTCACAAATTGTGAAAAAAGTTGCATTTAAGGAAAAATCATAATTCCTATAGTTGCTATTTTGAGACTTGGGTTCGAACTTTAAAACCAATTTTTTCAGGCTCAATGGTCCCAATTGGGCTGAAATTTCGGAATCATGATCATCATCTTAGTCCGAACCGAAAACATTCACAAATTGTCAATAAAGTTGCATTTAACGAAAAATCATCATTCTTATGGAAGCTATTTTGAAACATGGGATCGAACTTTAAAAGCCATTTATTCAGGATCTATGGTCCCAATCGGGCTGAAATTTCGGAATCACTATCAACATCACGGTCCAAACCGAAAACAATCACAAATTCTGAATTAAGTAACATTTCTGTAAAAATCATTTTTACAATTTGCGCTATTTTGAGACTTATGTTTGAACTTTAAAAGCAATTTCTTCAGGCTCTATTGTCCTAATCCGGCTGAAATTTTGGAATCGTGATCAACATCATTGTCCAAACCGAAAAGAGTCACAAATTGTGAATAAGTTGCATTTAAGGAAAAAACCTCATTCTTATGGTCGCTATTTTGAGACTTGGTTTCGAACTTTAAAAGCCATTTTTTCAGGCTCTATGGTCGTAATCGGGCCAAAATTTTGGAATCGTGATCAACAACATGGTCTAAAAAGAAAAAAGTCAAAATATGTGAATAAAGTTACATTTTGTAAAAATCATTTTTGCAATTTGCGCTATGTAGAGACTTGGGTTCGAACTTTAAAAGCAATTTCTTCAGGCTCTATGGTCCAAATCGGGCTGAAATTTCGGAATCATGATCATCATCTTGGTCCGAACCGAAAACATTCACAAATTGTCAATAAAGTTGCATTTAACGAAAAATCATCATTCTTATGGAAGCTATTTTGAAACATGGGATCGAACTTTAAAAGCCATTTATTCAGGATCTATGGTCCCAATCGGGCTGAAATTTCGGAATCACTATCAACATCACGGTCCAAACCGAAAACAATTACAAATTGTGAATTAAGTAACATTTCTGTAAAAATCATTTTTACAATTGGCGCTATTTTGAAACTTGGGTCCGAACCTTAAAAGCGATTTGGAATCGTGATCAACATCATGGTCCAAACCGAAAAGAGTCACAAATTGTGAAAAAAGTTGCATTTCAGGAAAAATTATCATTCCTATGGTCGCTATTTTGAGACTTGGGTTCGAACTTTAAAACCCATTTTTTCAGGCTATATGGTCCCAATCGGGTTGAAATTTCGGAATCGTTATCAACATCATTGTCCAAACCGAAAACAATTACAAATTGTAAATTAAGTAACATTTCTGTAAAAATCATTTTTACAATTGGCGCTATTTTGAAACTTGGGTCCGAACCTTAAAAGCGATTTCTTCAGGCTCTATTGTACTAATCAAGCTGAAATTTAGGAATCGTTATCAACATCATTTTCCAATCCGAAAACAGTCAAAAATTGGGAATAAAGTTGCATGAACGGAAAAATCATCATTCCTTTGGTCGCCCTTTTGAGACTTGGGTTCGAACTTTAAATGCCATTTTTTCAGTCTCTAAGGTCCCAATCGGGCTGAAATTTCGGAATCATGATCAACATCTTGGTCCGAACCGAAAATATTCACAAATTGTCAATAAAGTTGCATTTTAGGAAAAAACATCATTCTTATGGTCGCTATTTTGAGACTTGGGTTCGAAATTTAATAGCCATTTTTTCAGGCTCTATGGTCCAAATCGGGCTGAAATTTCGGAATCGTTATCAACATCATGGTCTTAACCGAAAACAATTACAAATTGTGAATTAAGTAACATTTCTGTAAAAATCATTTTTACTATTGGCGCTATTTTGAAACTTGGGTTCGAACTTTAAAAGCGATTTTTTCATGCTCTATTGTCCTAATCGGGCTGAAATTTAGAAATCGTTATCAACATCATTTTCCAATCGAAAACAGTCAAAATATGTGAATGAAGTTAAATTTCTGTAAAAATCATTTTTGCAATTTGCGCTATTTAGAGACTTGGGTTCGAACTTTAAAAGCAATTTCTTCAGGCTCTATGGTCCAAATCGGGCTGAAATTTTGGAATCGTGATCAACATCATGGTCCAAACCGAAAAGAGTCACAAATTGAGTCAGAAATTGCATTTAAGGAAAAATCATCAATCCAATGGTTGCTATTTTTAGACTTGGGTTCGAACTTTAAAACCCATTTTTTCAGGCCCTATGGTCCCAACCGGGCTAAAATTTCGGAATCGTGACCAACATCATGGTCCAAACCGAAAACAGTAACAAATTGTGAATAAATATGCATTTAACGAAAAATCATAATTCTTATGGTCGCTATTTTGAGACTTGGGTTCGAACTTTAAAAGCCATTTTTGCAGGCTCTATGGTCCCAATCGGGATGAAATTTCGGAATCGTGATCAACATCTTGGTCCGAACCGAAAACATTCACAAATTGTCAATAAAGTTGCATTTAAGGAAAAAACATCTTTCTTATTGTCGCTATTTTGAGACTTGGGTTCGAAATTTAAAAGCCATTTTTTCAGGCTCTATGGTCCTAATCGGGCCAAAATTTTGGAATCGTGATCAACATCATGGTCCAAACCGAAAAGAGTCACAAATTGTGAAAAAAGTTGCATTTAACGAAAAATCATCATTCTTATGGAGGCTATTTTGAGACTTGGGTTCGAACTTTAAAACCCATTTTTTCGAGCTCTATGGTCCCAATCGGGCTGAAATTTAGAAATCGTTATCAACATCATTTTCCAATCGAAAACAGTCAAAATATGTGAATGAAGTTAAATTTCTGTAAAAATCATTTTTGCAATTTGCGCTATTTAGAGACTTGGGTTCGAACTTTAAAAGCAATTTCTTCAGGCTCTATGGTCCAAATCGGGCTTAAATTTTGGAATCGTGATCAACATCATGGTCCAAACCGAAAATAGTCACAAATTGAGTCACAAATTGCATTTAAGGAAAAATCATCAATCCAATGGTTGCTATTTTTAGACTTGGGTTCGAACTTTAAAACCCATTTTTTCAAGCCCTATGGTCCCAACCGGGCTAAAATTTCGGAATCGTGACCAACATCATGGTCCAAACCGAAAACAGTAACAAATTGTGAATAAATATGCATTTAACGAAAAATCATAATTCTTATGGTCGCTATTTTGAGACTTGGGTTCGAACTTTAAAAGCCATTTTTGCAGGCTCTATGGTCCCAATCGGGATGAAATTTTGGAATCGTGATCAACATCTTGGTCCGAACCGAAAACATTCACAAATTGTCAATAAAGTTGCATTTAAGGAAAAAACATCTTTCTTATCGTCGCTATTTTGAGACTTGGGTTCGAAATTTAAAAGCCATTTTTTCAGGCTCTATGGTCCTAATCGGGCCAAAATTTTGGAATCGTGATCAACATCATGGTCCAAACCGAAAAGAGTCACAAATTGTGAAAAAAGTTGCATTTAACGAAAAATCATCATTCTTATGGAGGCTATTTTGAGACTTGGGTTCGAACTTTAAAACCCATTTTTTCGAGCTCTATGGTCCCAATCGGGCTGAAATTTCGGAATCGTTATCAACATCATGGTCCAAACCGAAAACAATTACAAATTGTGAATTAAGTAACATTTCTGTAAAAATCATTTTTACTATTGGCGCTATTTTGAAACTTGGGTTCGAACTTTAAAAGCGATTTTTTCATGCTCTATTGTCCTAATCGGGCTGAAATTTAGAAATCGTTATCAACATCATTTTCCAATCGAAAACAGTCAAAATATGTGAATGAAGTTAAATTTCTGTAAAAATCATTTTTGCAATTTTGCTCTATTTAGAGACTTGGGTTCGAACTTTAAAAGCAATTTCTTCAGGCTCTATGGTCCAAATCGGGCTGAAATTTTGGAATCGTGATCAACATCATGGTCCAAACCGAAAAGAGTCACAAATTGAGTCACAAATTGCATTTAAGGAAAAATCATCAATCCAATGGTTGCTATTTTTAGACTTGTGTTCGAACTTTAAAACCCATTTTTTCAGGCCCTATGGTCCCAACCGGGCTAAAAGTTCGGAATCGTGACCAACATCATGGTCCAAACCGAAAACAGTAACAAATTGTGAATAAATATGCATTTAACGAAAAATCATAATTCTTATGGTCGCTATTTTGAGACTTGGGTTCGAACTTTAAAAGCCATTTTTGCAGGCTCTATGGTCCCAATCGGGATGAAATTTCGGAATCGTGATCAACATCTTGGTCCGAACCGAAAACATTCACAAATTGTCAATAAAGTTGCATTTAAGGAAATAACATCTTTCTTATGGTCGCTATTTTGAGACTTGGGTTCGAAATTTAAAAGCCATTTTTTCAGGCTCTATGGTCCTAATCGGGCCAAAATTTTGGAATCGTGATCAACATCATGGTCCAAACCGAAAAGAGTCACAAATTGTGAAAAAAGTTGCATTTAAGGAAAAATCATAATTCCTATAGTTGCTATTTTGAGACTTGGGTTCGAACTTTAAAACCAATTTTTTCAGGCTCAATGGTCCCAATTGGGCTGAAATTTCGGAATCATGATCATCATCTTGGTCCGAACCGAAAACATTCACAAATTGTCAATAAAGTTGCATTTAAGGAAAAAACATCATTCTTATGGTCGCTATTTTGAGACTTGGGTTCGAAATTTAAAAGCCATTTTTTCAAGCTCTATGGTCCAAATCGGGCTGAAATTTCGGAATCGTTATCAACATCATGGTCCAAACCGAAAACAATTACAAATTGTGAATTAAGTAACATTTCTGTAAATATCATTTTTACAATTGGCGCTATTTTGAAACTTGGGTTCGAACTTTAAAAGCGATTTTTTCAGGCTCTATTGACCTAACCGTGCTGAAATTTAGGAATCGTTATCAACATCATGGTCTTATCCGAAAAAAGTCAAAAATTGGGAATAAATTTGCATGAAAGGAAAAATCATCATTCTTTTGGTCGCTATTTTAAGACTTGGGTTCGAACTTTAAAAGCCATTTTATCAGGCTCTATGGTCCCAATCGGGCTGAAATTTCGGAATCGTGATCATTATCTTGGTCCGAACCGAAAACATTCACAAATTGTATATAAAGTTGCATTTAACAAAAAATCATCATTCTTATGTTCGCTATTTTGAGACTTGGGTTCGAATTAAAAATTATTTTTTTCAGGCTCCTTGGTCCCTATCGGGCTGAAATTTCGGAATGGTGATCAACATCTTGGTCCGAACCGAAAACATTCACAAATTGTCAATAAAGTTGCATTTAAGGAAAAAACATCATTCTTATGGTCGCTATTTTGAGACTTGGGTTCGAACTTTAAAAGCCATTTATTCAGGCTCTATCGTTTAATTCGGGCCAAAATCGGAATCGTGATCAACAACATGGTCTTTACAGAAAACAGTCAAAAAATGTGAATAAAGTTACATTTTGTAAAAATCATTTTTGCAATTTGCGCTATTTTGAGACTTGGGTTCGAACTTTAAAACCCATTTTTTCAGGCTCTATGGTCCCAACCGGGCTAAAATTTCGGAATCGTGACCAACATCATGGTCCAAACCGAAAACAGTAACAAATTGTGAATAAATATGCATTTAACGAAAAATCATCATTCTTATGGAAGCTATTTTGAGACTTGGGTTCGAACTTTAAAACCCATTTTTTCGAGCTCTATGGTCCCAATCGGGCTGAAATTTCGGAATCGTTATCAACATCATGGTCCAAACCGAAAACAATTACAAATTGTGAATTAAGTAACATTTCTGTAAAAATCATTTTTACTATTGGCGCTATTTTGAAACTTGGGTTCGAACTTTAAAAGCGATTTTTTCATGCTCTATTGTCCTAATCGGGCTGAAATTTAGAAATCGTTATCAACATCAGTTTCCAATCGAAAACAGTCAAAATATGTGAATGAAGTTAAATTTCTGTAAAAATCATTTTTGCAATTTGCGCTATTTAGAGACTTGGGTTCGAACTTTAAAAGCAATTTCTTCAGGCTCTATGGTCCTAATCGGGCTGAAATTTTCTAATCGTGATCAACGTCATGGTCCAAACCGAAAAGAGTCACAAATTGTGAATAAGTTGCATTTAAGGAAAAATCATAATTCTTATGGTCGCTATTTTGAGACTTGGGTTCGAACTTTAAAAGCCATTTTTGCAGGCTCTATGGTCCCAATCGGAATGAAATTTCGGAATCGTGATCAACATCTTGGTCCGAACCGAAAACATTCACAAATTGTCAATAAAGTTGCATTTAAGGAAATAACATCTTTCTTATGGTCGCTATTTTGAGACTTGAGTTCGAAATTTAAAAGCCATTTTTTCAGGCTCTATGGTCCTAATCGGGCCAAAATTTTGGAATCGTGATCAACATCATGGTCCAAACCGAAAAGAGTCACAAATTGTGAAAAAAGTTGCATTTAAGGAAAAATCATCATTCCTATAGTTGCTATTTTGAGACTTGGGTTCGAACTTTAAAACCAATTTTTTCAGGCTCAATGGTCCCAATTGGGCTGAAATTTCGGAATCATGATCATCATCTTGGTCCGAACCGAAAACATTCACAAATTGTCAATAAAGTTGCATTTAACGAAAAATCATCATTCTTATGGAAGCTATTTTGAAACATGGGATCGAACTTTAAAAGCCATTTATTCAGGATCTATGGTCCCAATCGGGCTGAAATTTCGGAATCACTATCAACATCACGGTCCAAACCGAAAACAATCACAAATTCTGAATTAAGTAACATTTCTGTAAAAATCATTTTTACAATTTGCGCTATTTTGAGACTTATGTTTGAACTTTAAAAGCAATTTCTTCAGGCTCTATTGTCCTAATCCGGCTGAAATTTTGGAATCGTGATCAACATCATTGTCCAAACCGAAAAGAGTCACAAATTGTGAATAAGTTGCATTTAAGGAAAAAACCTCATTCTTATGGTCGCTATTTTGAGACTTGGTTTCGAACTTTAAAAGCCATTTTTTCAGGCTCTATGGTCGTAATCGGGCCAAAATTTTGGAATCGTGATCAACAACATGGTCTAAACAGAAAAAAGTCAAAATATGTGAATAAAGTTACATTTTGTATAAATCATTTTTGCAATTTGCGCTATGTAGAGACTTGGGTTCGAACTTTAAAAGCAATTTCTTCAGGCTCTATGGTCCAAATCGGGCTGAAATTTCGGAATCATGATCATCATCTTGGTCCGAACCGAAAACATTCACAAATTGTCAATAAAGTTGCATTTAACGAAAAATCATCATTCTTATGGAAGCTATTTTGAAACATGGGATCGAACTTTAAAAGCCATTTATTCAGGATCTATGGTCCCAATCGGGCTGAAATTTCGGAATCACTATCAACATCACGGTCCAAACCGAAAACAATTACAAATTGTGAATTAAGTAACATTTCTGTAAAAATCATTTTTACAATTGGCGCTATTTTGAAACTTGGGTCCGAACCTTAAAAGCGATTTGGAATCGTGATCAACATCATGGTCCAAACCGAAAAGAGTCACAAATTGTGAATAAGTTGCATTTAAGGAAAAAACCTCATTCTTATGGTCGCTATTTTGAGACTTGGTTTCGAACTTTAAAAGCCATTTTTTCAGGCTCTATGGTCGTAATCGGGCCAAAATTTTGGAATCGTGATCAACAACATGGTCTAAACAGAAAAAAGTCAAAATATGTGAATAAAGTTACATTTTGTATAAATCATTTTTGCAATTTGCGCTATGTAGAGACTTGGTTTCGAACTTTAAAAGCCATTTTTTCAGGCTCTATGGTCGTAATCGGGCCAAAATTTTGGAATCGTGATCAACAACATGGTCTAAACAGAAAAAAGTCAAAATATGTGAATAAAGTTACATTT
This sequence comes from Hesperophylax magnus, assembly GCA_026573805.1. Lineage (NCBI taxonomy): Eukaryota > Metazoa > Arthropoda > Insecta > Trichoptera > Limnephilidae > Hesperophylax > Hesperophylax magnus. Next base: position 91,968 of record JAIUSX010000552.1, read on the forward strand.
TGTAAAAATCATTTTTGCAATTTGCGCTATGTAGAGACTTGGGTTCGAACTTTTAAAGCAATTTCTTCAGGCTCTATGGTCCAAATCGGGCTGAAATTTTGGAATCGTGATCAACATCATGGTCCAAACCGAAAAGAGTCACAAATTGTGAATAAATATGCATTTAACGAAAAATCATCATTCTTATGGGGGCTATTTTGAAACATGGGTTCGAAATTTAAAAGCCATTTTTTCAGAATCTATGGTCCCAATCGGGCTGAAATTTTTGAATCACTATCAACATCACGGTCCAAACCGAAAACAATCACAAATTGTGAATTAAGTAACATTTCTGTAAAAATCATTTTTACAATTTGCGCTATTTTGAGACTTATGTTTGAACTTTAAAAGCAATTTCTTCAGGCTCTATTGTCCTAATCCGGCTGAAATTTTGGAATCGTGATCAACATCATTGTCCAAACCGAAAAGAGTCACAAATTGTGAATAAGTTGCATTTAAGGAAAAAACCTCATTCTTATGGTCGCTATTTTGAGACTTGGGTTCGAACTTTAATAGCCATTTTTTCAGGCTCTATGGTCGTAATCGGGCCAAAATTTTGGAATCGTGATCAACAACATGGTCTTAACAGAAAACAGTCAAAATATGTGAATAAAGTTACATTTCTGTAAAAATCATTTTTGCAATTTGCACTATTTAGAGTCTTGGGTTCGACCTTTATAACCCATTTTTTCAGGTTCTATGGTCGCAACCGGGCTAAAATTTCGGAATCGTGACCAACATCATGGTCCAAACCGAAAACAGTAACAAATTGTGAATAAATATGCATTTAACGAAAAATCATCATTCTTATGGAGGCTATTTTGAGACTTGGGTTCGAACTTTAAAACCCATTTTTTCGAGCTCTATGGTCCCAATCGGGCTGAAATTTCGGAATCGTTATCAACATCATGGTCCAAACCGAAAACAATTACAAATTGTGAATTAAGTAACATTTCTGTAAAAATCATTTTTACTATTGGCGCTATTTTGAAACTTGGGTTCGAACTTTAAAAGCGATTTTTTCATGCTCTATTGTCCTAATCGGGCTGAAATTTAGAAATCGTTATCAACATCATTTTCCAATCTAAAACAGTCAAAATATGTGAATGAAGTTAAATTTCTGTAAAAATCATTTTTGCAATTTGCGCTATTTAGAGACTTGGGTTCGAACTTTAAAAGCAATTTCTTCAGGCTCTATGGTCCAAATCGGGCTTAAATTTTGGAATCGTGATCAACATCATGGTCCAAACCGAAAATAGTCACAAATTGAGTCACAAATTGCATTTAAGGAAAAATCATCAATCCAATGGTTGCTATTTTTAGACTTGGGTTCGATCTTTAAAACCCATTTTTTCAGGCCCTATGGTCCCAACCGGGCTAAAATTTCGGAATCGTGATCAACATCATGGTCCAAACCGAAAAGAGTCACAAATTGTGAAAAAAGTTGCATTTAACGAAAAATCATCATTCTTATGGAGGCTATTTTGAGACTTGGGTTCGAACTTTAAAACCCATTTTTTCGAGCTCTATGGTCCCAATCGGGCTGAAATTTCGGAATCGTTATCAACATCATGGTCCAAACCGAAAACAATTACAAATTGTGAATTAAGTAACATTTCTGTAAAAATCAATTTTACTATTGGCGCTATTTTGAAACTTGGGTTCGAACTTTAAAAGCGATTTTTTCATGCTCTATTGTCCTAATCGGGCTGAAATTTAGAAATCGTTATCAACATCATTTTCCAATCGAAAACAGTCAAAATATGTGAATGAAGTTAAATTTCTGTAAAAATCATTTTTGCAATTTGCGCTATTTAGAGACTTGGGTTCGAACTTTACAAGCAATTTCTTCAGGCTCTATGGTCCAAATCGGGCTGAAATTTTGGAATCGTGATCAACATCATGGTCCAAACCGAAAAGAGTCACAAATTGCATTTAAGGAAAAATCATCAATCCAATGGTTGCTATTTTTAGACTTGGGTTCGAACTTTAAAACCCATTTTTTCAGGCCCTATGGTCCCAACCGGGCTAAAATTTCGGAATCGTGACCAACATCATGGTCCAAACCGAAAACAGTAACAAATTGTGAATAAATATGCATTTAACGAAAAATCATAATTCTTATGGTCGCTATTTTGAGACTTGGGTTCGAACTTTAAAAGCCATTTTTGCAGGCTCTATGGTCCCAATCGGGATGAAATTTCGGAATCGTGATCAACATCTTGGTCCGAACCGAAAACATTCACAAATTGTCAATAAAGTTGCATTTAAGGAAATAACATCTTTCTTATGGTCGCTATTTTGAGACTTGGGTTCGAAATTTAAAAGCCATTTTTTCAGGCTCTATGGTCCTAATCGGGCCAAAATTTTGGAATCGTGATCAACATCATGGTCCAAACCGAAAAGAGTCACAAATTGTGAAAAAAGTTGCATTTAAGGAAAAATCATAATTCCTATAGTTGCTATTTTGAGACTTGGGTTCGAACTTTAAAACCAATTTTTTCAGGCTCAATGGTCCCAATTGGGCTGAAATTTCGGAATCATGATCATCATCTTGGTCCGAACCGAAAACATTCACAAATTGTCAATAAAGTGGCATTTAAGGAAAAAACATCATTCTTATGGTCGCTATTTTGAGACTTGGGTTCGAAATTTAAAAGCCATTTTTTCACGCTCTATGGTCCAAATCGGGCTGAAATTTCGGAATCGTTATCAACATCATGGTCCAAACCGAAAACAATTACAAATTGTGAATTAAGTAACATTTCTGTAAATATCATTTTTACAATTGGCGCTATTTTGAAACTTGGGTTCGAACTTTAAAAGCGATTTTTTCAGGCTCTATTGACCTAACCGTGCTGAAATTTAGGAATCGTTATCAACATCTTGGTCTTATCCGAAAACAGTCAAAAATTGGGAATAAATTTGCATGAAAGGAAAAATCATCATTCTTTTGGTCGCTATTTTAAGACTTGGGTTCGAACTTTAAAAGCCATTTTATCAGGCTCTATGGTCCCAATCGGGCTGAAATTTCGGAATCGTGATCAACATCATGGTCCAAACCGAAAAGAGTCACAAATTGTATATAAAGTTGCATTTAACGAAAAATCATCATTCTTATGTTCGCTATTTTGAGACTTGGGTTCGAATTAAAAATTAATTTTTTAGGCTCCTTGGTCCCTATCGGGCTGAAATTTCGGAATGGTGATCAACATCTTGGTCCGAACCGAAAACATTCACAAATTGTCAATAAAGTTGCATTTAAGGAAAAAACATCATTCTTATGGTCGCTATTTTGAGACTTGGGTTCGAACTTTAAAAGGCATTTTTACAGGCTCTATGGTCCTAATCGGGCCAACATAGGCTTAACAGAAAACAGTCAAAATATGTGAATAAAGTTACATTTCTGTAAAAATCATTTATGCAATTTGCGCTATTTAGAGACTTGGGTTCGAACATTAAAAGCAATTTCTTCAGGCTCTATGATCCTAATCGGGCTAAAATTTCGGAATCGTGACCAACATCATGGTCCAAACCGAAAACAGTAACAAATTGTGAATAAATATGCATTTAACGAAAAATCATCATTCTTATGGGAGCTATTTTGAAACATGGGTTCGAACTTTAAAAGCCATTTTTTCAGGATCTATGGTCCCAATCGGGCTGAATTTTCGGAATCACTATCAACATCACGGTCCAAACCGAAAACAATCACAAATTCTGAATTAAGTAACATTTCTGTAAAAATCATTTTTACAATTGGCGCTATTTTGAGACTTATGTTTGAACTTTAAAAGCAATTTCTTCAGGCTCTATCGTCCTAATTCGGCTGAAATTTTGGAATCGTGATCAACATCATTGTCCAAACCGAAAAGAGTCACAAATTGTGAATAAGTTGCATTTAAGGAAAAAACCTCATTCTTATGGTCGCTATTTTGAGACTTGGGTTCGAACTTTAAAAGCCATTTTTTCAGGCTCTATGGTCGTAATCGGGCCAAAATTTTGGAATCGTGATCAACAACATGGTCTTAACAGAAAACAGTCAAAATATGTGAATAAAGTTACATTTCTGTAAAAATCATTTTTGCAATTTGCGCTATTTAGAGTCTTGGGTTCGACCTTTAAAACCCATTTTTTCAGGTTCTATGGTCGCAACCGGGCTAAAATTTCGGAATCGTGACCAACATCATGGTCCAAACCGAAAACAGCAACAAATTGTGAATAAATATGCATTTAACGAAAAATCATCATTCTTATGGGGGCTATTTTGAGTTTTGGGTTTTAACTTTAAAACCCATTTTTTCGAGCTCTATTGTCCCAATCGGGCTGAAATTTCGGAATCGTTATCAACATCATGGTCCAAACCGAAAACAATTACAAATTGTGAATTAAGTAACATTTCTGTAAAAATCATTTTTACTATTGGCGCTATTTTGAAACTTGGGTTCGAACTTTAAAAGCGATTTTTTCAAGCTCTATTGTCCTAATTCGGCTGAACTTTTGGAATCGTGATCAACATCATGGTCCAAACCGAAAAGAGTCACAAATTGTGAATAAAGATGCGTTTAACGAAAAATCATCATTCTTATGGAGGCTATTTTGAATCATGTTTTCGAACTTTAAAAGCCATTTTTTCAGGATCTATGGTCCCAATCGGGCTGAAATTTCGGAATGTTGATCAACATCTTGGTCTGAACCGAAAACATTCACAAATTGTCAATTAAGTTGCAATTAAGGAAAAATCATAATTCTTATGGTCGCTATTTTGAAACTTGGGTTCGAACTTTAAAAGCGATTTTTTCAGGCTCTATTGTCCTAATCGGGCTGAAATTTAGAAATCGTTATCAACATCATTTTCCAATCCGAAAACAGTCAAAATATGTGAATGAAGTTAAATTTCTGTAAAAATCATTTTTGCAATTTGCGCTATTTAGAGACTTGGGTTCGAACTTTAAAAGCAATTTCTTCAGGCTCTATGGTCCAAATCGGGCTGAAATTTTGGAATCGTGATCAACATCATGGTCCAAACCGAAAATAGTCACAAATTGAGTCACAAATTGCATTTAAGGAAAAATCATCAATCCAATGGTTGCTATTTTTAGACTTGGGTTCGAACTTTAAAACCCATTTTTTCAGGCCCGATGGTCCCAACCGGGCTAAAATTTCGGAATCGTGACCAACATCATGGTTCAAACCGAAAAGAGTCACAAATTGTGAAAATAGATGCATTTAAGGAAAAATCATCATTCCTATGGTCGCTATTTTGAGACTTGGGTTCGAACTTTAAAACCAATTTTTTCAGGCTCAATGGTCCCAATTGGGCTGAAATTTCGGAATCATGATCATCATCTTGGTCCGAACCGAAAACATTCACAAATTGTCAAAAAAGTTGCATTTAAGGAAATAACATCTTTCTTATGGTCGCTATTTTGAGACTTGGGTTCGAAATTTAAAAGCCATTTTTTCAGGCTCTATGGTCCTAATCGGGACAAAATTTTGGAATCGTGATCAACATCATGGTCCAAACCGAAAAGAGTCACAAATTGTGAAAAAAATTGCATTTAAGGAAAAATCATCATTCCTATAGTTGCTATTTTGAGACTTGGGTTCGAACTTTAAAACCCATTTTTTCAGGCTCTAGGGTCCCAACCGGGCTAAAATTTCGGAATCGTGACCAACATTATGGTCCAAACCGAAAACAGTAACAAATTGTGAATAAATATGCATTTAACGAAAAATCATCATTCTTATGGGGGCTATTTTGAGACTTGGGTTCGAACATTAAAACCCATTTTTTCGAGCTCTATGGTCCCAACCGGGCTAAAATTTCGGAATCGTGACCAACATCATGGTCCAAACCGAAAACAGTAACAAATTGTGATTAAAGTTGCATTTAACGAAAAATCATCATTCTTATGGGGGCTATTTTGAGACATGGGTTCGAACTTTAAAAGCCATTTTTTCAGGCACTATGGTCCAAATCGGGCTGAAATTTCGGAATTGTTATCAACATCATGGTCCAAACCGTAAACAATTACAAATTGTGAATTAAGTAACATTTCTGGAAAAATCATTTTTAAAATTGGCGCTTTTTTGAGACCTGGGTTTGAACTTTAAAAGCAATTTCTTCAGGCTCTATTGTCCTAATTCGGCTGAACTTTTGGAATCGTGATCAACATCATGGTCCAAACCGAAAAGAGTCACAAATTGTGAATAAAGATGCGTTTAACGAAAAATCATCATTCTTATGGAGGCTATTTTGAAACATGTGTTCGAACTTTAAAAGCCATTTTTTCAGGATCTATGGTCCCAATCGGGATGAAATTCCGGAATCGTGATCAATATCTTGGTCCGAACCGAAAACATTCACAAATTGTCAATAAAGTTGCATTTAAGGAAAAATCATCATTCTTTTGGTCGCTATTTTGAGATTTGGGTTCGAACTTTAACAGCCATTTTTTCAGGATCTATGGTCCCAATCGGGCTGAAATTTCGGAATCGTTATCATTATCATGGTCCGAACCGAAAACATTCACAAATTGTCAATAAAGTTGCATTTAACGAAAAATCATCATTCTTATGTTCGCTATTTTGAGACTTGGGTTCGAACTTAAAAATTAATTTTTTCAGGCTCTATGGTCCCAATCGGGCTGAAATTTCGGAATGTTGATCAACATCTTGGTCCGAACCGAAAACATTCACAAATTGTCAATTAAGTTGCATTTAAGGAAAAATCATAATTCTTATGGTCGCTATTTTGAAACTTGGGTTCGAACTTTAAAAGCGATTTCTTCAGGTTCTATTGTCCTAATCGGGCTGAAATTTAGGAATCGTTATCAACATCATTTTCCAATCCGAAAACAGTCAAAATATGAGAATAAAGTTAAATTTCTGTAAAAATCATTTTTGCAATTTGCGCTATTTAGAGACTTGGGTTCGAACTTTAAAAGCAATTTCATCAGGCTCTATGGTCCCAATCGGGCTGAAATTTTGGAATCGTGATCAACATCATGGTCCAAACCGAAAAGAGTCACAAATTTTGTCACAAATTGCATTAAAGGAAAAATCATCATTCCTATGGTTGCTATTTTTAGACTTGGGTTCGAACTTTTAAACCCATTTTTTCAGGCTCTATGGTCCCAACCGGGCTAAAATTTCGGAATCGTGACCAACATCATGGTCCAAACCGTAAACAGTAACAAATTGTGAATAAATATGCATTTAACGAAAAATCTTCATTCTTATGGGGGCTATTTTGAAACATGGGTTCGAACTTTAAAAGCCATTTTTTCAGGATCTATGGTCCCAATCGGGTTGAAATTTCGGAATCACTATCAACATCACGGTCCAAACCGAAAACAATCACAAATTGTGAATTAAGTAACATTTCTGTAAAAATCATTATTACAATTGGCGCTATTTTGAGACTTGTGTTTGAATTTTAAAAGCAATTTCTTCAGGCTCTATTGTCCTAATCCGGCTGAAATTTTGGAATCGTGATCAACATCATGGTCCAACCCGAAAAGAGTCACAAATTGAGTCACAAATTTCATTTAAGGAAAAATCATCATTCTTATGGGGGGCTATTTTTAGACTTGGGTTCGAACTTTAAAACCCATTTTTTCAGGCTCTATGGTCCCAACCGGGCTAAAATTTCGGAATCGTGACCAACATCTTGGTCCAAACCGAAAACAGTAACAAATTGTGAATAAATATGCATTTAACGAAAAATCATCATTCTTATGGTGGCTATTTTGAAACATGGGTTCGAACTTTAAAAGCCATTTTTTCAGGCTCTATGGTCCCAATCTTGCTAAAATTTCGGAATGTTTATCAATATCTTGGTCCGAACCGAAAACATTCACAAATTGTCAATAAAGTTGCATTTAAGGAAAAATCATCATTCTGTTGGTCGCTATTTTGAGATTTGGGTTCGAACTTTAACAGCCATTTTTTCAGGATCTATGGTCCCAATCGGGCTGAAATTTCGGAATCGTTATCATTATCATGGTCCGAACCGAAAACATTCACAAATTGTCAATAAAGTTGCATTTAACGAAAAATCATCATTCTTATGTTCGCTATTTTGAGACTTGGGTTCGAACTTAAAAATTAATTTTTTCAGGCTCTATGGTCCCAATCGGGCTGAAATTTCGGAATGTTGATCAACATCTTGGTCCGAACCGAAAACATTCACAAATTGTCAATTAAGTTGCATTTAAGGAAAAATCATAATTCTTATGGTCGCTATTTTGAAACTTGGGTTCGAACTTTAAAAGCGATTTCTTCAGGCTCTATTGTCCTAATCGGGCTGAAATTTAGGAATCGTTATCAACATCATTTTCCAATCCGAAAACAGTCAAAATATGAGAATAAAGTTAAATTTCTGTAAAAATCATTTTTGCAATTTGCGCTATTTAGAGACTTGGGTTCGAACTTTAAAAGCAATTTCTTCAGGCTCTTTGGTCCAAATCGGGCTTAAATTTTGGAATCGTGACCAACATCATGGTCCAAACCGTAAACAGTAACAAATTGTGAATAAATATGCATTTAACGAAAAATCTTCATTCTTATGGGGGCTATTTTGAAACATGTGTTCGAACTTTAAAAGCCATTTTTTCAGGATCTATGGTCCCAATCGGGCTGAAATTTCGGAATCGTTATCATTATCATGGTCCGAACCGAAAACATTCACAAATTGTCAATAAAGTTGCATTTAACGAAAAATCATCATTCTTATGTTCGCTATTTTGAGACTTGGGTTCGAACTTAAAAATTAATTTTTTCAGGCTCTATGGTCCCAATCGGGCTGAAATTTCGGAATGTTGATAAACATCTTGGTCCGAACCGAAAACATTCACAAATTGTCAATTAAGTTGCATTTAAGGAAAAATCATAATTCTTATGGTCGCTATTTTGAAACTTGGGTTCGAACTTTAAAAGCGATTTCTTCAGGCTCTATTGTCCTAATCGGGCTGAAATTTAGGAATCGTTATCAACATCATTTTCCAATCCGAAAACAGTCAAAATATGAGAATAAAGTTAAATTTCTGTAAAAATCATTTTTGCAATTTGCGCTATTTAGAGACTTGGGTTCGAACTTTAAAAGCAATTTCATCAGGCTCTATGGTCCCAATCGGGCTGAAATTTTGGAATCGTGATCAACATCATGGTCCAAACCGAAAAGAGTCACAAATTTTGTCACAAATTGCATTAAAGGAAAAATCATCATTCCTATGGTTGCTATTTTTAGACTTGGGTTCGAACTTTTAAACCCATTTTTTCAGGCTCTATGGTCCCAACCGGGCTAAAATTTCGGAATCGTGACCAACATCATGGTCCAAACCGAAAACAGTAACAAATTGTGAATAAATATGCATTTAACGAAAAATCTTCATTCTTATCGGGGCTATTTTGAAACATGGGTTCGAACTTTAAAAGCCATTTTTTCAGGATCTATGGTCCCAATCGGGTTGAAATTTCGGAATCACTATCAACATCACGGTCCAAACCGAAAACAATCACAAATTGTGAATTAAGTAACATTTCTGTAAAAATCATTTTTACAATTGGCGCTATTTTGAGACTTGGGTTTGAATTTTAAAAGCAATTTCTTCAGGCTCTATTGTCCTAATCCGGCTGAAATTTTGGAATCGTGATCAACATCATGGTCCAACCCGAAAAGAGTCACAAATTGAGTCACAAATTGCATTTAAGGAAAAATCATCATTCTTATGGGGGGCTATTTTTAGACTTGGGTTCGAACTTTAAAACCCATTTTTTCAGGCTCTATGGTCCCAACCGGGCTAAAATTTCGGAATCGTGACCAACATCTTGGTCCAAACCGAAAACAGTAACAAATTGTGAATAAATATGCATTTAACGAAAAATCATCATTCTTATGGTGGCTATTTTGAAACATGGGTTCGAACTTTAAAAGCCATTTTTTCAGGCTCTATGGTCCCAATCTTGCTAAAATTTCGGAATGTTTATCAACATTTTGGTCCGAACCGAAAACATTCACAAATTTTCAATAAAGTTGCATTTAAAGAAAAATCATAATTCTTAAGGTCGCTATTTTGAGACTTGGGTTCGAACTTTAAAAGCCATTTTTTTAGGCTCTATGGTCCCAACCGGGCTAAAATTTCGGAATCGTGACCAACATCATGGTCCAAACCGAAAACAGTAACAAATTGTGATTAAAGTTGCATTTAACGAAAAATCATCATTCTTATGGTGGCTATTTTGAAACATGGGTTCGAACTTTAAAAGCCATTTTTTCAGGCTCTATGGTCCCAATCTTGCTAAAATTTCGGAATGTTTATCAACATTTTGGTCCGAACCGAAAACATTCACAAATTTTCAATAAAGTTGCATTTAAGGAAAAATCATAATTCTTAAGGTCGCTATTTTGAGACATGGGTTCGAACTTTAAAAGCCATTTTTTCAGGCACTATGGTCCAAATCGGGCTGAAATTTCCGAATTGTTATCAACATCATGGTCAAAACCGAAAACAATTACAAATTGTGAATTAAGTAACATTTCTGGAAAAATCATTTTTAAAATTGGCGCTTTTTTGAGACCTGGGTTTGAACTTAAAAAGCAATTTCTTCAGGCTCTATTGTCGTAATTCGGCTGAACTTTTGGAATCGTGATCAACATCATGGTCCAAACCGAAAAGAGTCACAAATTGTGAATAAAGATGCGTTTAACGAAAAATCATCATTCTTATGGTGGCTATTTTGAAACATGGGTTCGAACTTTAAAAGCCATTTTTTCAGGCTCTATGGTCCCAATCTTGCTAAAATTTCGGAATGTTTATCAATATCTTGGTCCGAACCGAAAACATTCACAAATTGTCAATAAAGTTGCATTTAAGGAAAAATCATCATTCTGTTGGTCGCTATTTTGAGATTTGGGTTCGAACTTTAACAGCCATTTTTTCAGGATCTATGGTCCCAATCGGGCTGAAATTTCGGAATCGTTATCATTATCATGGTCCGAACCGAAAACATTCACAAATTGTCAATAAAGTTGCATTTAACGAAAAATCATCATTCTTATGTTCGCTATTTTGAGACTTGGGTTCGAACTTAAAAATTAATTTTTTCAGGCTCTATGGTCCCAATCGGGCTGAAATTTCGGAATGTTGATCAACATCTTGGTCCGAACCGAAAACATTCACAAATTGTGAATTAAGTTGCATTTAAGGAAAAATCATAATTCTTATGGTCGCTATTTTGAAACTTGGGTTCGAACTTTAAAAGCCATTTTTTCAGGCTCTATGGTCCCAATCGGCCTTAAATTTCGGAATCGTGATCAACATCTTGGTCCGAACCGAAAACATTCACAAATTTTCAATAAAGTTGCATTTTAGGAAAAAACATCATTCTTATGGTCGCTATTTTGAGACTTAGGTTCGAACTTTAAAAGCCATTTTTTCAGGCTCTATGGTCCTATTCGGGCCAAAATTTTGGAATCGTGATCAACAACATGGTCTGAACAGAAAACAGTCAAAATATGTGAATAAAGTTACATTTTGTAAAAATCATTTTTGCAATTTGCGCTATTTAGAGACTTGGGTTCGAACTTTAAAAGCAATTTCTTCAGGCTCTATGGTCCTAATCCCGCTTAAATTTTGGAATCGTATTCAACATCATGGTCCAAGCCGAAAAGAGTCATAAATTGTGAAAAAAGTTGCATTTAAGGAAAAATCATCATTCCTATGGTCGCTATTTTGAGACTTGGGTTCGAACTTTAAAACCCATTTTTTCAGGCTCTATGGTCCCAACCGGGCTAAAATTTCGGAATCGTGACCAACATTATGGTCCAAACCGAAAACAATTACAAATTGTGAATTAAGTAACATTTCTGTAAAAATCATTTTTACTATTGGCGCTATTTTGAAACTTGGGTTCGAACTTTAAAAGCGATTTCTTCAGGCTCTATTGTCCTAATCGGGCTGAAATTTAGGAATCGTTATCAACATCATTTTCCAATCCGAAAACATTCAAAATATGTGAATAAAGTTAAATTTCTTTAAAAATCATTTTTGCAATTTGCGCTATTTAGAGACTTGGGTTCGAACTTTAAAAGCCCCTTTTTCAGGCTCTATGGTCCCAATCGGGCTGAAATTTCGGAATCGTGATCAACATCTTGGTCCGAACCGAAAACAATCACACATTGTCAATACAGTTGCATTTAAGGAAAAATCATCATTCTTATGGTCGCTATTTTTAATCTTGGGTTCGAACTTTAAAATTCATTTTTTCAGGCTCTATGGTCCCTATCGGACTGAAATTTCGGAATCGTTATCAACATCATGGTCCAAACCGAAATCAATCACAAATTGTGAATTAAGTAACATTTCTGTAAAAATCATTTTTACAATTCGCGCTATTTTGAGACTTGGGTTCGAACTTTAAAAGCGATTTCTTCAGGCTCTATTGTCCTAATCGGGCTGAAATTTCGGAATCGTTATCAACATCATGGTCCGAACCGAAAACATTCACAAATTGTCAATAAAGTTGCATTTAAGGAAAAATCATCATTCTTATGGGGGCTATTTTGAGACTTGGGTTCGAACTTAAAAACCCATTTTTTCATGCTCTATGGTCCCAACCGGGCTGAAATTTCGGAATCGTTATCAACATCATGGTCCGAACCGAAAACAATCACAAATTGTGAATTAAGTAACATTTCTGTAAAAATCATTTTTACAATTGGCGCTATTTTGAGACTTGGGTACGAACTTTAAAAGCAATTTCTTCAGGCTCTATGGTCCCAACCGGGCTAAAATTTCGGAATCGTGACCAACATCATGGTCCAAACCGAAAACATTTACAAATTGTGAATAAAGTTGCATTTAACGAAAAATCATCATTTTTATGGTCGCTATTTTGAGACTTGGGTTCGAACTTTAAAAGCCGTTTTTTCAGGCTCTATGGTCCCAATCGTGCTGAAATTTCGGAATCGTGATCAACATCATGGTCCGAACCGAAAACATTTACAAATTGTCAATAAAGATGCAATTAAGGAAAAATCATCATTCTTATGGTCGCTTTTTTGAGACTTGGGTTCGAACTTTAAACGCCATTTTTTCAGGCTCTATGGTCCTAATCGGGCCAAAATTTTGGAATCGTGATCAACAACGGGTGTAAACAGAAAACAGTCAAAAATTGGGAATAAAGTTACATTTCTGTTAAAATCATTTTTGCACTTGGCGCTATTTTGAGACTTGGGTACGAACTTTAAATCCATTTTTTCAGGCTCTATGGTCCCAATCGGGCTGAAATTTCGGAATTCCTAACAAAATAATGGTCCAAAACAAAGCAGTCACAAATTGTGAATAAAGTTGCATTTTCGGAAAAATGATATTTCTTATTGGCGCTATTTTGAGACTTAGGTTCGAACATTAAAAGCCATCTTTTCAGGCTCTATGATCCCAAAGGGGCTGAAATTTTGGAATCATGATCAACATCATGGTTCAAACCGAAAACAGTCACAAAATCTGAGTAAAGTAACATTTCTGTAAAAATCATCATTCTCCTTGGCGCTATTTTGAGACTTGGGTTCGAATTTATAAAGACATTTTTTCAGGCTCTATCGTACCAAACGGGCAAAATTTCGGTATTCCTATCAAAATCATGGTGTGAACCGAAAACAGTCACAGAATGTGCATAAAGTTTCTTTTCTGGAATAATCATAAATCTTATTGGGGCAATTTTGAGACTTTCGTTCGAACTTTAAAATCCATTTTTTCAGGCTCTATCGTAGCAAATTTCGGAATTATGATCAGAATCATAGTCTAAACCAAAATCAGTTACAAAATCTGCATTATTTAGCATTTTTTGAAAAATCATCATTCTTATGGTCGCTAATTTGGAACTTGGGTCTAACTGTAAAAGCCATTTTTTCAGGCTATATGTCTCTAATAATGCTGAAATTTCGGAAACGTGATAACAATCACAGTTCTAAGGGAAATCAGTTAGAAATTCGGTAAAAGGCTTCATTTGTAGATAAAACATCTTAATAACGTGCACTTTTTCAAAACTTGGGTTCGAACTTTAAATGCCATTTTTTCAGGTTATATTGTACAAAACGGGATGAAGTTACGGAATCATAATCAGAATCATGGTCCAAACCAAAATAAGTTCCAAAATCTGCTTAAAGTTAAATTTATCAAAAAATCCTCATTCTTATTGGCGCTTTTTTGAGAATTAGGTTAGAAAAAGAAATTTTTTTCAGGCTCCATTGCCACACCCATTAGGGTGACAAGCACCAATATTAAGATTTCAGTACCTGAAATCTTAACAACTACAAAATCGCAGACATTATTCTCATCCCCAAACCTGGTAAAGACCCCCTTTAGGCCCAAAACCACAGACCGATCAACCTCCTTTCCAGTGCAGGAAAAATACTAGAAAAACTTATCCTCACCAGTGTCAAAAAATAGTCGAAATCAAACTCATCCCTGTTTTCAACGCGGCTTTCGATTTGACCATTCCACTCTCCACCAACTTCTGCGGGTGGTCGAACAAATTACGAACGGATTCAATTATCGCCAACATACAGTTGTCCTCTCCCTATACGTCTGCAAATCATTTGACAAAGTCTGACACAGAGATCTCATTTATAAAATGTACCTACTCGGTATCTCCCTGCCAATGCTTAAACTCATAGCCAATTTTATTAAAGACCGTAAATTTAAAATAAAATTAGATGGAATATTTTCCACCGTGAGATTGCTAAGAGCCGGTGTCCCTCAAGGCTATATTCTCTTGCCAGCTCTCTTCAACATCTAGTTAAACGGTATCCCCCACCCCAGTTTCTATGACCATTGCATAAAAAATAACAAAAATAGGCAAATTTGCAGACAAACAAATGGCAAAAGCTCAAAAGAAGTCATATCTACTTCAGTAAGCGAAATAACCACAGTCTAAGCCTTCGCCTCAGAACTAGAATCATTTTTCAAAAAATGGCCAATTAGTATAAATAATACTAGTGTTTCATTCAATAATTAATTGCAGTAATTATTGAATGAAACACTAGTATATATTGAATTATTTCGCGGATAAGAGATAAGCCGCCATAGCTCAGTGGTCAGAGCTGTCGACCGGAAATCGAAAAGACACGGGTTCAAGTCCCGTTGGCGTTATGTATCTTTTATAAGGAGATTTTGCAATGTGGATGAGTGTTTCAGGCTAATAATTATTGCTTATAAAATAATTGTTACCCTTTGTGCTATGTATACAAAATCTTGTCTTAAACATTAGTTTACCAAAAAAAATAATGACTAATATTTGACAAGTTCTAGTATCTTCACCAAAAATGTAGACAATTTGTCTCGACGCCATCTAGTGAGAGAGTTAGCCTTTACAATGCCTTTCTCATATAAAATAAAGTTGGTTGTTTCAGGTGAAAAAAATGTAACAAGCAGTAATTATTGAATGAAACACTAGTATATATTGAATTATTTCGCGGATAAGAGATAAGCCGCCATAGCTCAGTGGTCAGAGCTGTCGACCGGAAATCGAAAGGACACGGGTTCAAGTCCCGTTGGCGTTATGTATCTTTTATAAGGAGATTTTTTAATGTGGATGAGTGTTTCAGGCTAATAATTATTGCTTATAAAATAATTGTTACCCTTTGTGTTATGCATAAAAAATCTTGTCTTAAACATTAGTTTACCAAAAAAAAATAATAATTAATAATATATATGAATGAGAGTAAAGCGAGGAGCTTTTACAGATACATATTTGTGTGGTGGTACATCCTTTCTACCTGCCCCTGTTAAAAAATCGTTAGTTATTAAGTTACCATTCGCTTTAGGAATCCCGCAGAAGTTCATTTGTCCGGGAAATGTACTGACTTTGATATATTTATGCTAGTCGAATATCAAGAGAATGCATTAATATATTTTCAGAAATTAGGTTGCTGAAAGTTTTCAGTTTCTTGTTCAGATACATAAAAACTTCTTTGGAAGACGAAAGTTTTGCCAACTTCACCATTTTTACGTGATAAAACTGCATAAATATTTTATGTTTCATTTCATGCACTCGTCCTCGAAAAACTAGTGCATAAATGTTTTATGCAGGACCCATTAAGGATTTCATAATTATATCCCACTCAAACTCAAAAGCGCATGCAAAAGAAAAATAATGCTCGATTAAAAGCAAACTACTTTTTGACAAAACATTTACTTCTGCGCACTGCCTTGTTTGTGCCTTTTCACAAAACCAAAACTCATCTATGAAATTTCCAAGTCATTTCTGTAACGGGGTAATAACTGTAGGTACGTAAACACAGTTTTTTGCACAATATTTGTGAGAACATCACTCTCCAGTGAACTTTTTCTTCATTTTTCCAAAAACACAAACATTTTCACTGATCGCTAAATCTGTAGTAATTATGAATTTATGCTAAATTCATTAGCTTCTTTCATCTAAAATGAACGGTTTGGTATTTACTTAAGGAGAACTAAACAACGTAGTTTTATATATTTGGTTTATTAATGAAATTAATTTTATCTATTCAACGCGAAAAGACCGAAGATTTTGTATTCCACATATACACAATAAAGTGAACGTAAGTACAGGAAGAGTTTGAGAGCTCCTCTATACTCATGGTGTGCGCACGTTGGGTGCCTAGAATGTTGACTCAATTTGGTCAACAGAAGCGAGTGGAAACTTCTTATGCATTTCTAGAGCTATGTAAAGAGAGTGGGAACAGAATCTGGGGGGTGAATTTTAATCGGTAAGACTTGAATTCACTATTTTGACCCGAAGTCTATAAGAATTGATGCAGTGGGTAGGAGACGGAGAAACTGCTTCCAAAAAAATCAAAGCATGGCGCGCGACCACCAAACTAATGACCTCCATCATTTGGGATAGTGATGGAGCTCTGAAGAAAGAAAAACCAAAAAAGACAACGATAAATGAGTGATACTACTCAATATTTGTTGCTTAACATAAAGCAGAAGAGAATTTAAAGTGCGATGTGAAGTTGCGAAGGATGCTTTGAGGGAAACTGATTGATAAAATAAATTCTTCACCCTGCCTGATGTTTATTTATTTTTAAAATTTAGTAAGATACTTACCAGTAGAACTAGATTTACTGATGAAAATGTCACGATAGCCACTGCATTTCAGTTTTAAGATATGGATCTTTGCTTTTGGTAGGAAGTCTCTCCACTCCTTAACCAAATAATATCAAACGGAAGTATTTATACAGGTAGTACTTTCAGAGTTAAGGAGCACCAAGGTGTTTGAATAATAATAATTATTATTCTAGATTTGCCAACTTTACTTTGGAAACTAATCATTTATTAGTATAAGTAAAGGATTAAACTAATTACACATAAATATAATCGGTTTACAAATTAAATTGCTTTCAAATTTTAAAAAAGTGTTAAAAGTCAATTAAGTATTATTAAAACCATGTTTTTCTTTTAAAATAGACATGTCTTAAAATTAATGTTCACATAAAAAAGCAATACAGATAACATACCGCCAATATTTCTCATACAATGTGCACATGCAATATCAGGTCCACTCGCCGCACTATTTAACCACTTACTTTCTTCTGGACATTTTCCAACCCGTTGGAAATATAGTTTTATTTACCCCTATTTTCAAAAAAGGTGATGACAAAGACTTAAAAAACTACCGTCCTATATGTATTCAATTAACACGTCCAAAAATTTTTGAATCCATTTTTCTCGATATAATTTATCCATCAATACTCAAAGTAATTGATAAAAACCAACATGGATTCGCTACTGGAAGGTCAACTGCTACTAACCTGCTATTCTACCACAACTATATTACGGAATCTTTTTCCAACAAAAAACAAGTGGACAGTATCTAAACAGACTTTTCAAAAGCTTTCGAGAAAGTATCCAATAAATTATTGCTTAGTAAACTGTATGCATTGGGAGTGAGAGGTAAGTTGTTGGATTGGTTCTCGAGTTACTTGTCTAACATAATTTTATTTGTCGAAATAAAATATTCCAAAGTTATTTCATGAAACTAGTGGCCTACCGCAAGGGAGTCACCTCGGCCCCATTCTCTTTCTTATATTTATAAATGATATCATAAATTGTTTTGACCATGTAGAAGTTCTGATTTTTTACGATGACATCAAATTATACAAAAAAATATCTAATATAAACGATTGCCTAATCTTACAGTCAAACATCGGCAAATTACATAATTGGTGTATAGCTAACAACTTATTCCTCAAAACTGATAAATGTAAGACATTAACATTTTGTCGAACAAAGATCTCACTATTATTCACATACACAATAGCAAGCGAAATCTTAGAAATAGTCAACGAAATTCGGGACCTTGGAGTTTTACACTCAATTAAATTTTATAAATCACATATAACAAATAACCAACAAAGGTATAAAGACACTGGGATTTATACTCAGAACCATCAAAGACTTCGACTCGTTGGAGGTTATAAAAATCGTGTATCTGTCGCTAGTACGCAGCTTCAATTCAATAGTGTGGTCCTCGTATTACCAGATTCATATAAAAAATATTGAACGTGTGCAGCACAAATTTTTACGATTTATTAACTTCAAATTACACACACCTATTCAACACATAAACTATACATTCTTACTAAATACACTTATCATACATTCCCTAGAAAATAGAAGAATAATAAATGACCTAACTTTTTTATTTAAGATTATTCACTCCAAACCAGACTGTTGTGAACTCCTGCAACTCATAGATTTCAGAGAACCTACTGAAACAACTAGGCAAAATATATTATTCTGCAACAAATTACTTCAGTACCAACTATCACATACATGCCCCTATTTCTTGCTTTCAAACACTTGGAAACAAATTCACCTCAAATATCGACACAATTAATATAAGTTTGCATGTGTTCAAGAGATACCTGCATGACATTTTTATGTAGTATATTTAAAGAGCGATTGCGTATATTTGTTGTTTTTTTGTTGATGTTTTAAAAATAAAAAAAATACTTTTGTTGTCACTGTATTATGCAGTAAATGATGTAAAATATGCCGTGTTGCGCTAACTCCTTCTTTAGCCGACGTTTCGGACAGCGTTGCAGTGTCCATCATCAGGGCAGATCCGGTAGATCCGAAGATGTGTAAATTTACACATCTTCGGATCTACCGGATCTGCCCTGATGATGGACACTGCAACGCTGTCCGAAACGTCGGCTAAAGAAGGAGTTAGCGCAACACGGCATAACACCCCAAAAACAAACAACAAAAATGCTTTTGGCCGTGAGAATCTAAAAACTTACCCGATGTAAAATATGTTTCATGTAAAAGCCCATCAGGGCATTTAAATTAGTAAATAAAATAAAAATCAATAAATGTTAATTATAATTAATATTTCTTATTTCATTTATTTGTTAGTTATTTAGACATCTTTGTTACTCCTTAATTCTGACGTTAGTTTATAAAACTTTTGAAGATGTAAATTAATAGAATTATTACCTATTGTACTGTAATTTTTTAAATGTTTATATATTTAAAAAAAAAAATTTTTTTTAAAAGTCAAACAACCGCGCGTTACCAGTAACCATTAAACATTTTAAAATCTCCTACTACCTCCAGAGAAAGCGGAAAATGTTGTTT
Source organism: Hesperophylax magnus (assembly GCA_026573805.1). NCBI lineage: Eukaryota > Metazoa > Arthropoda > Insecta > Trichoptera > Limnephilidae > Hesperophylax > Hesperophylax magnus. Next base: position 111,641 of record JAIUSX010000552.1, read on the forward strand.
GTGTCAATATGGAGGAATAAGCCAGCCGAAGAATTGAACTCACCCACCGCTACCCAAACGCAATTCCAACTCATCCACTAACCGCTCACGAACTGTTAATGTTTCAATATTAAGGAAATGCCATAAACGAAGCAAATTGTATATTATGTTGATTTAATTCAGTTGACGAAAATCTTATTAGAAATTCTACATACCCATGCCATGTTCAATCACGACTAGCATTATGAACGTCGTTCTTTGGCCCTGGGGCATAAATTCAGACGGTTGCATCTGTTTGTTGTTTCGACCCGCTGGGAGACAGTTTCGAACGACGATATAAGCACGCGCCCCACTGGACAACCGTAATTTAGTATACGCAACAAAACAATATGGGGCCAACATTGCAATATTTTACTGCGGCAATAACCTAAATGAGAACAAAATGCAAATTTGACATTAAAGTGCTTTTGAATGCATTTTGTGAAGTGGTGCGTGCAGGTGATTCCACGAGTTTTAAATAACACACACGGCAATTAAATAGAACATTTATGTTAAAAATAAATACAATAAAATACAAAATACATCATGAAAGGTAAGAACCGTATAGGTATCAGGAGTTTCCAATCACAAGTAAGTCATGGACGGAATATAAAGCACGAAGACTATGAAGAGCCCCTATTTGGAGCAAAATTAATAATACCTATATGAATAAAAAAAAAATTATTCGTGATACCTGATAATACAGGGTGTCGGGGGTAAAGTGCACTAACTCCGTGGGGTAATTCTACACAACTTTAGAAGGAGAAGGTGATTCTACATGATGGTAGAAGTAATAAAGAAATTTAACTTTTTTTGAAATTCCAACGTTTTAAGGTAGTTTTTCTTTCTAAGGTAATTCTTCTACATATATTTTTATTTTAATATTTTAGTATGTGAAAAAATCCTGGAATTTCTAAAAATGTTATTTATCTTTATTACTTCTACCATCGTGTAGAATCTCCTCCCGAAGTTAGTGCACTTATACCCCCTGACATCCAGTATATCATAATATATCTTTGAGACGTACACGACATACAGTGCTATTCCACTCGCTTAATTATAAAACAAATGCAGCATCTAATTCGCCAATCAATAGAGCTCTTCATACTCTAAATAAATTTTTTCGGATTCACTGCCCAAATTCAAACGTGACATCATGTCAATAATTTAGACTGTTTAATGCGCATACATACACACACACATACACACACCCTCACACACACACACACACACACACACACACACACACACACACACACACAAACACACACACATACATTACACACACACCTTTATTTTATACTACACACGTCACCTGGTAATTAAGAAATAAACATACCACTTAGCAGACATTACAAGGAAACATATCATAGGTACCCAATATGAAGTATCTTATTCCTGTATATTGTTTCATCTCAAAAATAAAAATATCGGGAACAAGTGGAATTACGGCGTCTTCGTCCGGGGAAATTGTAAGAATAGAGGAGGCAAGAAAAGAGTTAGAAAGAGAGGAAAAATATGAAATAAAGGTGGGGAGGGGGTCTGTTTAAATACGAAGAAACTTTAAATGGATCCCAAAATCTCAATATATATTATTAACCGTTGTTCAGATATATTGATAACTTTGAACAAGATAAGCAATTATCACTGCCATTAAAACCTTCATTACTAGTAGGCAATAAATTGTTAAATAATAATATACCTATGGCTAATTTATAAAGCATCGTTTTCGTGAAGCAATTAAAAAACATTAAATTTATAACTCATTTTTCGATCGTCTAGATTTTTAGAATGAATTAAAAAAGCAAATTTCTACTCCATAATATGTAATCTACCGTCAATTATATATATTATTCATATTGGGTACATAAAATATAAAAATAATATAATATGTCCTGTTTTTCCTACTTGAAGATTGGGTGCTTTTCCTGTCAAATATCCTCAAGAGACGCGGAAAAAAACTATCCTTATTGCCATATTTTCACTCTCGTTAGAAAAAAATCATATCGAAAATGTTCCGAAACACCAGCAAAAAAAATTGTGTGCTTAATTAAAAATAGTTAATTTCTAAAGCATCTAATTGAAAAAAAAGCATACAAATTCAATACGATTTGTAAATTCATATCATTTATACCTAGTTATGTTATTCTATTAAAAATTATGCCTGATAAAGAGATGACACTATCAAATGAATCAGATACTTAAGTCGGGCCATGTCAAGAGTCAAAATAATAGAAGAGTATGTATGAGATACTGTGTGAATGTGATGAATGTCCATCCTCTCTGCCTACCCCTGTGGAGAAACTGTATATGGTTAGTTAGTTAATATTAAATTCAAAGAAGAAAAAAAATCTGTCCTATAATTTCTATCAAAACAAGGCTGAAATCCAAAACCTAGAGTGTTGGTAAATGTGTATTTATGGTTTTAATTAACTTTAATTCCTAAAAACGTTTTATATCCATTTCACAAGTAGATAGACAATTAAATAATTGAGATAGATAGGTAGTAGGTACTCGATATTTTACGAACCGTGGGTTAAATAGACCTGGAGTTGATAAAGCGACAGTCGATAGGGACATGCAGAGGGCACGGACAGACTGGTGCTTGTGAAACTAATTAGTGCCATTTCAATATTAACTATTCCGATAATAGATTAGACCGGTAGTTATCCAGGGGAATTTACACTGTGGCATCCCTGATTGTGAGGTGTTGTGGGAATAAGTAACGTTGTCGAAGGACAGAAGAAGGGAAGAAGATAGTATCGAAAAACCTGCATATTCCTAATATTCAACAAAATATTTCCAAAACAAAGTAACGTATCGATTCATAACACAGTTTCTTATGGCTTAATGATAATTAATAATACGGTTTATAACTGTTAACGGTTGAATAAATGGATTTAATTAAGTAAAAGGGAATCAAGTGAATATTTTAGGTATTTTGACCTATGGATTTATTTTTGTAAAATAGAAATATGAATATTTTTGCTTATTTTGCATCGAAATTGAATTGTTCTTTTGGGCTCAACAAAAGAGTCTACGAAACATAAAATATATTGTATTGTTAACTTCTTAGAGTTTTGTTTAACGAAATACATTGGATAATCATAGATCTCTTGTAAAAGAGATCCACGAGCTTGTATACTATTGAGTTGTGCTTTAAAATATTGCTTGGTTCTTTTTTACAAATTAATATAATAGTATCGTCAAAATATTGCCTTGCTGTCTAAAATTCCGTATCCAACACCGAATGCTCCTTAAAAAACAAGACTAGTTAGCTTGCACAAGGTATGTTTATACTGATTCTATTTACTTTCCAAAGCTTTTATTTCATTTTAAATAATGTACAAAACAATATATAAGTAACATAATGATTATTTTAAAAATATTATAAAATTTTGACACCTGCGTAAAATATTGCATTTCTTCAAAAATTGGATATTAGTCATATAATTGGTTCTTACTAAATATTAGAGAAGCCAAGTGCTTATTTTACTCAAATCATTGAAAATAAATAACTTTGTGTCATTTATCCTTCGTACGAAAATACAGTAAAATATTTTGTATTGATTCCATTACTGTTTTACGCCAAATTATTAATATCCTTTTATAGTATTTTAGGAAACCTTTTAAACTCTGAAGTTGATCATATCCATATTTGCAAAATGCTACTCGGTTCCATATTACTTTATTGCACCCCATATACCCAAACGGGAATTATTTATTTATTTGTGTTCGACTAAAACAATAATTGGAAAAAAGTCAATGAAAAAACCTTAACATTTGGATTTTTTGCTTTTGTCATGTTTTTAACTCGTAACCTTCCGTGGCAAAGAATTTTGCCATCAAATACCATGTAGGTTATTGAAGATTGTTCATTTTTTCATATCTCTAGCCGAATATTTGATTTTTATAGAAATCATTTTAACGAAATAGATTCTTTTAAACGTAAAACTAATGTTTAGTATTGATTTATTACATTAATAAACATAAAGATTTTTAAAAATATTAAAATTACTTTTATTCCAAGTTAAAAAACAATATAATGTACAGCAAAAAAAATACTATTAAATCGAAAAAAATTGCCATTCTCTGTTTTTGTTGTTGTGGGTTTATTCCACATCCTTTTTGACCAATCAGGTTCACGTGGAAGAATAACAAAGCAATTCTCAGTTCTTGTCGAAAAAAATGTGTTCGTATGTTTTCCATATTTTGTTCTACATCCACAACAATGGAAAACAGTATGGCAACACAAAATAACGCAATGAAATCAAAACGGTGTGAAAATTTTAAAAATAAAAACAATATTTAAAAGATGTTTTGATGAAAATAATGAGAAAATAATATAAGCTATCACCGATTAACCTGCTACAATCGATTTCATTTATTTTTTTGTGACCATGGCCTCCGCTATAGAAGTCGGTCTGATATTATACGGTAGGTGGTCATCACATTATTATTCTTTTGCTACTTGGCTATAATTTATCTATTTCGTCAAGCAAATATTATGAAAACTACAATAGATTTAAAGCTTTTATTTCTTTAAATTTATTTATTAAAATAATCTATATAGATTTTATTTTATTAAAATAAAAATAAAAATATTTTAAACATTTATTAGGTTGGTAAAATAGTAAAAATATTTAAAAATAATATAATAGAAGTATCTCTATTAGCAATCACCGTTTTCACACGCCGTGGCATGATTCCAATTAATGTTCTTACGATTTCTGACAACTCCGGGTCATGTTGCCGGATTCTGATAATCTTTTCTTCAAGATCTTATTGAGTAGTTTCGACTATCTTTCCTTTTTTCGTTTATCTTAATAAACTTTAGTTATTTTGAATGCAAATTCCAATCATATCATACAAAAAGGACACAACATAAATATTTTATTTATTTGTATATAAATTAAAACCGTTTATTAAAACAACCAGTAGATTGTTCCTAATACGATAGCACCCTACTGTAGTTAACCATATTTTTATACAATTAAGCAGAAAATCTGCTTAGGTATTGGAAACAGAGAATTTTTTAAATTATGAAATCTGAAACTGGCACAGCTTTTTGGATTTTTTTTATTTATAATTCAGTAATTTCCACCATGTGCTACACAAATAAGAAGACAAAATGCTATTTGTTTGTTGTTAAATTTCATTGAAAATTTTTCGCTTTTATATTCGCGAGGAGGGAAGTATTTCCAAAAAAACAATGTAATTGTGTTAATTTGTGTTTGTGCAAAAATCCGTAGAAAACTTAATTTTTTTTTGGAAACTGGTAATCGAATTTTCTAAGTTTATTAAATACATTTACAATACGTAATTTTCAAAACACGAAACAATTCTTATTTCGGGTTATAAATTATAATGTTTTAGACAAAACAGCGCTCGCGCTAAGTGTTGAATATTGCAAATTATTTTATTCCAACAAACGCCCCGACACCCAGAAAATGAATGGATTGAAATATTCACATCCAGTATTAAATTTGACGGAACCGTCCCAAAGTCATTGATAAAGAATACTCAAGGTTGGTGTGTGTTAAGGCAATAACAAAATAACCCGACATAAAAATAATGAAAAAATGATCCAATACGAGACACAAAAATTCGAAAATAATCCCGTGTGGTAAAGTGTGTACAAATTAAATAAATGATGCCTTTTGATTTGTGTAACCACGTAATCAATTAGTGCATCACCAATATATACACCAATAAACGATTCGGTATGATAAATGTACCAATGCAAAAAAAAACACCTTGGATGATATCAAATCGCTTTTTAGAGATTGGACTGTGTAGATTATTAAATTCCATAAACAAGCACAGTTTGTTTTTGTTGGTCCCGTTTCCGTCGTTCCCGAAATGTATCTACTTCATCAAAGTCACCAAAGAAACCAACAATATTATTTGATGAACATAACATATTATTATTTTTATTCAATATATAAAGCACATAGGTAGTACGGGTTCTATCACGCAGAAGATGAAAATGTAGTATTATTGTATATTTCAGAGTGGTAGATACTCTCAATATTGGCCTGGTGAAAATCTGCCATTCAAAAATGAATGGCAGCTTTTCTTTAAAATGATCAGATCTGTTGATCCAGGGAATTGGGAAGTTTTGGGCGGTATTCACACAAACAAAATAAATTATTTTATTCAAAGAATTTAATAAAAGAATTGAATAAAATAATTTATTTTAACTAAAAACTCAAAGAATAGCGTGTTTGGCCTACCTGCCAAATTGAACCCCAGAATAATAATAACATTATGAACTTGTATATATCTTCTCAAAACCAGTGCGGGGAACATCTCGTGTCTTATACTCCAATGTCTAAAGCAGATATTGAATGGACTCGGAAAGCAAGTAAACATTAGCGTGAATGCCATTCGGGCTCGCAGCGACGCCGCCTAAGAGGCGCACCTTCAATTACTGAAAACTCGTGTCGAGTGATGAACAAATTCAGCACTGTTTGGTTGAAACCTCCCTACCTACCTTCGTCCCAAGGCTGCCTGGAACAGGTGAACAGAGAAACGGAGTGTTACGCAATGGTGAGGGTGTTTTGTTTCAAATAAATTGGAAGGCCTTTTGTGAAGGCTTATTTGTTTCTTGGGTGGTTTAACTGCTTGTATTTCAATAGAAAATGGAATCCCTGTATTTTTAGTGTAGTCTTTGCGGTCTTTGTCGTAATGAGAAAAGTAGATATTATGTTGAAAATACACACGTAATTTTAATTTAACGATTTTTAAAGTTTTGTTCTGTGTTTATGTTTAAGCGTGATTTAAGTTTTTTTAGAGCTAAGATCGTTAATTAATTTTCAAGTCTATTTGCATACAAAAATCAGTTTAAAATTTTTTTTAATTTGGTCGTGGATCCAATTTCACCGTTCATTTTATACCTTAATTTAAAGTTTCAGCTTAGGAGCTATATTAAAAATAATTGTGTATATTATCTACAAGAAATGTCAATTTTATTGTGTTTTAATGAGCTTTAAATTACAAAGCTTTATATTTAAAAATACTTCAGCGATAGTTTCGCCTTATTTAGAACTTATTTTTCAATCATAATAATTCAGATGGAAATGTGAAATATATTTTGCGACAACTACGATCATATTTTTGAAGATCTATTGCAATTGTATACATATACGTATAAACATAATTACTTAAACGTATATTTTATGCTTTGCTTTATTTACAATATCAGGTGATATTATTTGAATTCGATATTAATCACAATGTTACTTCAGTATTAATTCAAATATCATGTGTTATTATTTGAATTCGATGCGAAACGGGGTCTTAGTGTTATTTACAATATCAGGTGTAATTATTTAAATTCGATGTTAATCACAGTGTAGTATTTTTTTATAGTATGCTACATAATGCAATATATATATCCATGAATCATGTCATACTTACATACTGTAATAAGGTGTGTTTTTTACGTTAACTACATACATGAGGCGCTGAGGAACTAAAATTCCCTCAGTACCTATGTCATCTTTGAGAATGGTATGCGGGGTTTCTTTTAAAGCAAGGATGTTCTGGGTCACCAGTGATCAGTGTCCAGGGGTGACAAACAAGTGATCTACCCATCCCACTGCGATGGGTCGAGAGATACCAGTTGTAGAGGTCAAAGGGTCTCCCCAATACATCTCCTGATCCGTCACGCCACGCAGTTTGTGGGCCGGCGCATCCTGAACACATTTCACCCGATGAAACCGGGCACCTTTGCTAAATGGCCAAATGTAACGAACCACTTGACAGAGGTGTTGGTTATCCAACAAATAGTTCCCGTGGTGGCGGAACCCACGCCTGCCTCCCAAATTGAACCTCCCTAAGTTTTTCCTTGTTAAAGCCTACAGTGCGTTAATGAATAATAACTAATTAAATGACGCAGTGATCTAAAAACAGAATACAGAATTTTTGCCGGTTCAGTGTACAGATTTAATATATTTTTCATTTTATTCCGCTAAATGTTTTGACATGATTTCGAATCTTAAAATACCCTCCTCATGTTGAATGCCTTTGTACTCCCGGAAATATTTTGCTAATGATAAGTAAAAAATAAAGTTAACTTCAGACTTTATAAAGAGTCATAAAAATATAATTTGAATACATTATCTACTAAAATGAGTAATTAATAATTCACACTTCGCATTGTGTATTTTATTGAAAAAAAATATTTTCAATATCATGTACATGCATAAATTTCATACTATCCGATTTAGATTTCGAATTATAGGGAAGTGCATATATATATATATATATATATATATATATATATATATATATATATATATATATATATATATATATATATATATCCTATCAAGGCAAATACTCAACAATAGTTTTTATTTATTTCAGGAAGTGCTGAGAATAGATATAAAATATGTAGATTTATTCGCTATTTTACTTTATAATAAAAAAATAACAAGTCTCACATTTGTATTGGCGCAATTCGACTGGGTTTTCTCGGCAGTATTGTCTTTAATTTTGTTTTTTTTTTTAATATATTTTATCAAAAAAGGAAACAGTTCATCAACAACAGGCATCATCAAAGTAATTGATAATAATTGTCCAGATAGTTTAATGACGTCTTTGGAAGGCGAAAGAAACGTCATGCGTAATAATTACACATCATAACTTACGTAAGTATAAATATATAGTTTGTTTAATAAATTTAATAACAATATTAAATAAAAACACGTAAAAACCAAAATTTAAAATAGAATTCTTCAAATTAAACTTGCTAACAATATTTTATTTGTTAAAACTATTGAATTTGATTTGTTCCAACGAAACTATTGCACTACCGTCAGGGTCAATGCCACGACCTGATCTGTATTCCACACGGAAGAACGTACGTTATTGCCCAGCATAGCATGACAAGAGTTATGGTGCTGCTAAATGATACCTCTAGGTCTCTTGACATTTTCAACATTGGCCTTGAAGATTTCATTTTAGGAAAGAACTCTAAAATATCGGCTAATGTAAAATATTTCATTTAAAGCTTTGTATGTTTTTGTTATATTTTGAATTTTTTTGTTATTTCATGTATATTGTAATAGGATTGCATCAATCTGTAATGCACAAAAAAAAATTCAAACTATCTCGCATTTTACCATAGGAGAAGACAGAGATGTAGGACTAGCGTATTCTGGGTCATTCCGACTTCTTTTTACATCCACTTGAGACAAGACCACACCAAATGTAAGTTATAATGATACCACCAATGTCAAAATGCGTATTTTCCAATAAAATTGTTCTCATATTTTTTCTTAGAAAGTTATCAGTTAAAAAAAAGATCAAAAAAGTTTGAATATACTACATGGCCAGCATTACCATTCAACTCGGCACTTATGTAGTTCTGGGCTCAATATATTATTTTGTATAGTAAACAACAGTTTATTTTTTTGAAAAAATGAAAATAAGACATTTAAAGATCTGTTTGCCAAACTTTTCAATAATGTTAAGTCAATATCCTTGTATTATAAGCTTAAAATTCCACTGGAACCCTGATATAAAAATATATATAAATAAATTCTAATAAAGCGAAAATATTTAATTCAGAGTTATCTTTAATTGGCCAGAATAAATATCTGTAAGAGTTCAAAATAGTCCTAAGCTTAAGCAATAGAAATTCCAATCATCAATTGATAAAAAAATGATTAGTCACATTTCATTCACGGCAGTGTCTGTTTTTGATCAGATAGCTTTTCTAAAATCTTTCAAAATGTTGCAGTACAACCTTCAAGTGATTAATCAAAAAGATAACGAGCTTGATTAAAGAAGAATGAGGAATTACTATTCTGATGTTTTCATTTTTTCTTTTCTTGACTATGTTAATGTTATCTTATTGAATCAATGTGTAAAAATGTATCCATGACAGTCTGATAAACTATTGACCGATATTTAAACAACTGCATTAAAATGTTTTCATCGTATCAAATATGAATGTGGACCAGATTTGTCATTGCACACGTTCTTAAATACCCACAAAAGATAAAGAATTTTTCAAATTCCCCACAAATTCCTTTACCTCCAAAAAGAGACAAAGTTCTACTCAAATTAAAATTTTTATTTTTATTATCTCTCAATTTTGGATTTTCTCTTTCGTTCAGGATTTAAAGAAACATTTTTTTCATCAAGAAATGCCCAGAATCGTGCATTTTCCCTACAAAAACGTTCACCCCGCAAAAAACAATTTTTGAAAATCCCCGCAATTTTTAACTTTTTATTTCATCTGACGTATAACTTTTCAGGAAATACTTATACGAATAAATCACATCACACAATGTACCGAAAACAATCATTTTCATGTTTACTTAACCTATTTTTAATATCGTTTATCAAAAGCAAATTACAAATCATACTTCCTTAATATTTATTTAAATTATACATGATGAACAAAACATTTTTCTATTAAGGAAAGATTGGTAAAATGCCAACCTTTGAAACTTCTGTTTTGCATTATTTACGGAAATATATTTCGGCTTTGACTGATGCTACAATTTAAGTAAAATATCATTTTACTTGCGATCTGTTCGAATGCTTTCCTTTGTATCAACGATCTTAATCAATATTTTTATCAACAGCGTCCTACTCCTTTTAAAGATGTTTTCCCCTAAAACTATATCAATGGAGGCCATGATATTGCATCTTTGCATCGACAGAGTTATAATGTCCAGACATTTTCTTTTTATGGAATTCACCACAATCCTTCGACTATGGCAAACTGGAAATATCAACCGACGGTAGGGTGGTATGGGTGATTTCTTTTACCTTGTTCGTCCATCGACCGGTAGGTTGTCCCTGTGGCCTTTTTTCTAACATTTTCTACCACGGTGAGTTTCAGAGTATCTTGTTCCTTTTTACGGAATGGCAAAAAAATAGACGGAAGTTTGGAGACAGACGATAGAGAAGTACATAATAATATGTAGTTCTCTTGAAACCTTTGGGATTCACATGTTTGTTTTTCGGTCTGTTCGGGGAGTTTGCCTTTAATACCACAATGTTAAATGAATCACTATGAACCTTTTTTTCTTAATATATTGCACTTATTTATAAAAATAATACATTGGTGTACATATATATTATGCTTAATGAAATGCGTATTTGTATGTCTTAGGTTCCATATTACTATTCTATAACTATCTTGTGCGTGTTCATAGAAAAAAGCGTCACATTATTTTAATTTTATAATATTATTTATGAATAAACTCTCTATGGATACGATCCTAATACCCATTCACAGTTGATGTTGGCTTCATGAGAACGGTTCGACTTATATTTACTAGCTAATGGCATCTGTTTATCGCCGTTGGTGTAATCCGGAACTCTTCAAGATCCGCATTGATAAATCCCTTCCTACAGTCCCTACCTTAACCCGCCACACAACGCTGTCTATTCAGGTGGCGATATAGTTTCCCTGCCATTACACTATACAGACAGGGGCGCTCTTGTGAGATAAAAAACTTAAAAAATATATATTTATATAATAGTAATAATAATAAATAATAATTGTAATAAACAGAAAAATACAAAAAAATATGATGAAGATAAAAAAGAAAATAAAAGTACAGTTATTTGAGGTTTATCAAATACTGCCTCACTAGCCTGTGTTGAGGCAAAATTTTTCAAGTTAGTTCCTAATACCTTCGAACATACCTATACTTGTATTAAGATGTATTTGCTCAATAAATTGGTGACATCGATAACTGCGAATTTGTGTGTATGCACCGGTAAAGGCTCTTTTCTTATTTTTGATCCAAGTTTTTACATTATCTTTGATTTTTTTTTGCGAATCACATTGTTTTATATCGTCTGGAAGAATGTTGTAGAATCTTGTTGCAAAGTATTTAAAGTTTTGTTGACCAAACGTAGTATGCGTTATCGGTATTTGTAGTAAGTTTTTGTTGTTGCTTCGAGTACATCGTGTATTTAAACTTTTTTCGTAGTAATTATGTATATTTGAGTACAGATGAGTTAGGATAGTTTTTGCATATAGCTGCCGAACATCAAACACATTAATAATATTAAAAATTAGGTTCGAGCCTGTAATTATAGGTAGCCTAGCAATTATTTTTTAAATTGTATTTTTAGCCTTTATGATTGGGTCTAGTGCAGATGAAGTGCCGCCTCCCCATGCTATAATACCATACGCAATAATAGATTGGCAGACAGCAAAATAAATCATTTTCAAGTGTTGTAATCCGAGAAAGTTTCGTATGTTAGGTAATAGCTTTACAAGAACATGATATTTACATTGTGAAATAAATTCAATAAATTATGTTGTATTAATTAATTAGTTATACATTATAAGTGCATGTTATTAAAAAAAAACAAAATAGACAAGAAATTATACGAACAGTGAAAACCATTAAAATATGTATACAAAATGAATAGTTTGAAGCGAGGCAACGTTCAGGGCAACGAAATGCAAAAATTTATAATAGATTATGATAAATCAAAAAGACAGTTCACAATTTTATGCAAGAATCAGTCATTAGTATTTTTTTCTGGGAGCACTGGTATTTAATTATAAGAGGTAATTTTGCTCACATCCAAATGTCAAATTAGGATTAGTCTACTAAGATTTTGTCTCAGTTTTGTGACGAAAAAACGTATGGTGGCTTGTCTTACGGTTTTACCAATATTGCTTGATGTAAAAATGACGTTGCGATTTGGAAATAAAGTTGTGTTGTTCTTGAAACCTCTATCAAAAACTAAAGTGTCCCCTTTTCACGATCCCAGAAGCGCAGTTGGAGGATTATACAAGCCATAAATGTCTATTCTTGGCGCGTTTTCTTCACCACAAATATAGGTTATTGACATAAAAATTCCTTGGCAAGTGGAGTCTGGAAATGATCGATTTAATCGCAAAAGTGCTTTTTATTTATTACTTGAATAATTTCATAAGAAAGAAAAAAGTTAATGAAGGTAAGCTGTCAGAAATAATCTTGGCCATAAAATAATATTTCAATTATTATTTTTAATTATCAATGCGTATCAGTTGCATCTTATGTTGATAATTTTCTAATTTAAAAATTAATTATTTAGTTAGTTGTCTACGCTTAGTTTTTATAACGTAGTTAACTATTTAATTTTATTTCTACCAAACAATTTTTTTTATTTTATTTTTTATTTATTCTTAAATATATTTGTATTACAATGGTTTGGTATATTGTCCTCCACGCTAGGAGTTCACCTGTGTTGTGGAGGACTTAATAGTATAGTAAAGGTAAAGGCTTCAATAAGTCTGAAGCATATTTTTTGAAATTCGTAATTTTAATCGATTCGAAGTAAAGATTAATCGAAAATAAACATATATAAAGTAGGTATTTCACTGATAGATTTACCTTAAAATTGTATCGTGCTAATGTACAGACACATAGATTTCCTGTTTTAAAATTATGATTATTATAACACGAAGACGCTTAATGAATTGGTTTTTAAAATAACTGAAGAGAGTGCCAACAAAGATATTAAAATGGATCACACGACATTTAATTCATACATTTAACGATATCTCCACTTACACTTAAAATTAAATGGGTAAAGTCTTTGGCACTGAGTAATTCAACCATTAACATATCATTTCAAATGTAAGTAAATATTATTTATCACTTAAATTCTTACTTAATTACATCTTAACGTTCTTGCTCATGTAATATCAAACACGAGTATTACCATGCAGTATGGTCTGAATGTTTCCCCACAAACTTTACTTTGCATGAAATTAAATCATATTAAAAGTCATGTGACGATGTAACCATCTTAATTTACATAATATCTCAGAGTGGCGACATTATAACATTAGTTGAACAAGAGTCTCATTAAGTTAAAATGTTTCTCTATAGTTTTAATTAGCTTAACGATGACTAATTCACCGTCGTAACCGCAACTCCCCAATGGTCAGGAAAGTAATTAACCTTTGGATTAATACAACACGTTCCGAAAGGTTCCATTTTAAAAACAAATAAACTAGAGACAAATGTTTATGAACAATATTAGCGTTTTAATGTTTCTCTTGTTATTGTTTTATTGTATATTCACTTGTTATAATTATTTATTGTTTCCGCTTACAGATTTATCAGACCTCCTGATACTAGTTAGTTTGCCTCTTGCCTACTGCCTTCTAGGCTAGGCTAATTCATTTATTATAAAAGCGAATATGTTTAGTTTATATGAATGTTAGATACTTCATGGTATCCCGGTTACAATGCCACGAGTTACATTGCCCTTGTCCAACCGCCCCTTGAAGATCTGTGGAACGTCAGACCTCTCGATGCTAGTTAGTTTGCCTCATGCCTATTGCCTTCTGGGGTAGGCTAATTCATTTCTTACGATAAAGCATAGGTCGTGTTAATATAATATCACTAATTATTTCTTAACCTGGTTAAATATAATAAACTCTTCCGGATTATTGGATCAAAATATATTTTTAATTCAATTCCAAATATTTAGATTTTAGCAAAATGTTGATTTAAATTATTAATTTTTACACGAATGTGAGATATTTTAATGCACTGTATTGAAACGTTGCTTGAAATGGTTTTGGCTGTGTTTGGTGTCCAGATCTGAATAGCCAGATACTTCTCCACCGTTCTCTTCCTTTCCCTCCCCGCTACCTTCGGCCTCACAACACACCATCGGTAACACACCATACCAGACGGTTGGGAGCAGTTGGGACTCTTGTGCAGTTTTTTTTGTATTTTGTGTAAGTTTTTCTTATTACCTACTGAAATTTTAATATTAAAGGTACCGTTTATGAAAAAAAAAAACTGTATTTATAATTACGTATTAGAAAAATTCGAACAATAATAAATTATTTGCATAATTTTTTTCATATTATTATTTAATACCTTAATAGGGAGTAGGTAAACTACGTTTTGATGGGTAAGTAAAGAACAAACAAAGCAGAATCGAAAGCTTTAGAGCTACGTCCCATTGCTCAATTCAGTTTTTAATCTCATTGACTTGAATGAAATTGACAAGCTTTGTCGTGAATACAAAAACCTTTGAAATGCTTTTCCCGCTTGTCAGCTTAATCGAATTAGTAGCTTCGAGTGATCACTGAATCGAACGATAGGAAACATGATATACTTAATTGTATACATTACATTATGTTGATTGATATTATTGTATCGATATATAATAAATATATTTAACAATCTAACTAATATCGGTAGTCGGTAAGTGAAATTATTCACGTTCCGTGAACTTAAATTTGCTTAAAATTTATTTTTAAAATTGGAAATTTGTGAATTCAGAAAAGCGGTAAGCTATGCACCTTCCTTTTAATCAGAAAACAATTTTCATTATAAAAAAAATAATTAATCCACTGAACTGTATATTTCGATTGATGAAATTTTTTGACATATTTCGTAAATTTTCAAGTTAACTAACATTATAAATGTTTTATTTTGTGTGTTCATTCGTAAGGTTAAATTCTATTAGTGATTGGATAACTTGTAAAGCGCGGTTTTTGTGAAAAAATCATCCCAAGCGCATAAGGTATCATGCGAAAAATATGTTAAATCGTAGTAGAACAAGAAGAAATTATTAGAAACATGCTTAAACATGGTAAACCGTAGTGAAAAATAAAAATTTATTGAAAAACTAGCTTAAAAATTATAAATCATCGTCAAACGTGAAAAATTATTAAAAATATGCTTAAACATGGTCAAAACATAGAAATTTTTTAAAAATTCGATTAAACATGGCAAATTATTTTAAAATATTCAAAAACATGGTGAATCGTTCATATGTAAAATTTATATAAAAATGGCTAATTATTCAAAAATATGCTTAAACATTGAAATTTTTTGAAAAACATGCTAAAACTTGGTAAACCTGCTTAAGGCGTCTTAACCAGCGGACGAGAATTCAAATTTCGTTAAAAGACGGTTTCGCGATCGGATGTTTTTTTAGAATGATATAGAAATACCGAATTCATTCCACTGCGAGCCGTACACCCGCGCAGCTGACGAAAACTACAGCATGGTTCCGATGAAATAACAATTATTGTTGGTGAATTCTTGGTTGTAGCTTTCTTCCTAATAAATAGTTACATACACATTTGTAAATTATACGTCGGAGGGCGTAAACATAAATAAATACAAATGCAGTGCGTTGACATGATAGATATAAAATATGTAGGTATATGAATATACATTTAAAAAAAAATTCGAATATTTGTTTAATTTATTTTTTTTTAAATTTATTTTACATAGGTTTTCCAAAAGTGAGTAAAAATATTTTGTTTTACATATTTATTCGTTTGTTTGAATAGTATTACCGGTAAGTTTTATTTCTAATACTTATCTTTAAAGTATTACTTGATTTGATATGTATGACATTGAAAATAGGGTTTATTCCTTACAACTGAAGTAGTATATATATTAAGACTTATTAGGTTTCATTTCCAACTATTTTCTACGGTACCTATCTACATATGTAGTCATGCGATTGCATAATATTGTATCACTTTCATGGTTAACGGAGCGACCTGACTCGTCTAATTTTCGAAATGTTATTAAATTCACTAGGTAAATTTCGATTGAAAATCATAGGTTAGTATCTCAAAAATAACCTCGTCTTTTTTCCTAAAACAAGAAGCTCAATTCACAATATGACATTATGAAACTGACAAAAAGTAACACAAAAAATATTAAATATGTTGAATTATACCAATGTAATAGTGAATTGGACAATAGAATAGAAATTATAAACAAAAAATGATTTGAATCGCACATCACGAATCAAAATTCATTTGGTTCGTGGTATTTTTGACCACCAATCACAAACAGTTTCACGTACTTTGGCATAATTTTTAATATTTATAGATAAAACATCGATGACAGACATAAACTCCTGATAGTCCATAGTTGATTCTTTACCCTGGAAATTAAACAACACAAAATTATCGCCAAATGTTATAAAAAATATGTGTTTATTCTGACTGATTCTTTCGAACGACCCTGTAGCATATAAGTACGTACAATAAACACGGATAATTAAATATCACTAACCTTTGTGTTTTCTGAAAATATATCTCCCACGTACGTTTTTGATGTCGTAATTTTTGTTTTCGAATAAAACTTTTTTCCAAGTGAATTTTCAAGTCTACCTATTTCGCCTTACGCCTTAATGCCTAACCATGTTAGATCGTTGTAAAAAAATTCAAAACAAATAAAACTTCTTATGTTCTATCTAATTTTTTACAGATACAGAAAATATACGCACTCGCAGGTCACTTCAGATAAACACACTATCGGAAAGTTTAAGCTTGTGATGATTTGAACTTTTTAAAATTAACTATCATATAAAACCATATTAATACCTTATAAAAGAAAAGAAGATACCAGCAAAATCCAACCAATATTATCGGATTAACTACAGAAAACTGTAATAGTAAGTATTGTCTTATAATGTGATGTCTTTGAGAAAGTAGGCATATTTTGTGGGAGTTTTCGTATTATATAACAACCAATCAGGGATAGTTCGAATGAACAAAGGAATGATTAGTGGCTAGAATTATCTCACGGTATTGAAGAGTTCAATGCATTTTAATATAAACAGGTAGACCCTTTGTCAGGGCTGGAGTCGACAATACTTGGGATATAATTCCATTAATACAGATAACTTTTGGATAAATATTGGAAAACTTAACGACGAGATCGGAAAAGTGAGAAAACGTTATTAATTTGGAATTAAACGAAGATTCTGAAGAACTAAGTAACAAATATTGTCAAGTTAACCGGTAATCAGAAGATAGTACAGCAGACTGAAAAAATAAAGAAAAAAACGAGGGTTGAGATTAAAATATTTGAACTACAATATTGCGGTAAGTCACGACAAGATTAACGACCCCTGGAATACACGTCAAACTTGAACAAAAAGAATTCAAAGAAATCCCTAAAAAATATCGTATAAGCAGTACAAGAAAAGGGTCAATAAAGACACCAATTAATATTTAATTTATCAATTAGTTAATATGACTAAATAAAGATATTTAGATTATGGAAACTTGTTAAATTTAATTGCTGAACCAAAAGTACACTAGGAATCGTATTGTAAATACATTCATTTATAATCCCTGAATTGCATTTTAAGAGAGAAGGATATACAAGCAGGGCTTCGCCCAAAAAAACAATCACAATAACTACCCACTTGCAGGGTCGGATTAGGTAATTAAATCGGAGAAAGCGCTTTAAGGACAGAAAAAAACGACAGATAATTTTGTATGAACGCAAAAAAGATAATAACGCAGTAGAAAACCGATGAAAAGAACATTTCATATTGTATATTACCATTGAGTACATACATTTTGCATAAGAGTATAAAATAAAAAATTTGAACTATGTTTTCCAAGTAAAATTTAAATAGGAAGCGAGATTTTGAAAGGAAGAACGCATACAAACTGACAGATTTGTAAGCATTGAAATATTCACAAGAATAATAGTACGATGAAATTGATTTGATAGAGATACAATAAAATACTGTAAAGGGAAGATTTCACACATCATATGCCAATGGAAACGTACTTAGGAAACATAATCACCGGAGGAAAATATTAAAAACGAAGATAAACACGAACAAACATGATTGGATTAAGGGAATTCAGAGCAAACATAAACCTACCTGCTAAGATAAGAACAATAGTGTTTGAATTATGAAACGTAATCCAGAACAGAACAGAAACTAGTGGGAAAATTCTGAAAAACTAAAGACATAAATAATCAACGTTGTATTTGAGACGTACAGAGGAAATACGTTAATCAGTTTTCAGAAAAACAAAAAAATAAAACAAGTTAAAAAGTTAAAAAGTTAAAAATATCATTTATCCTTACGACAAACTTTATGAAAAAGAATTGGAGATTGTGGTGAACGTATGTCTGTTGGTATGAAAGAGACAGGCATATCTGAGTGCGACAGCATGACCGAGACGTATAAAAAGGCATGTCTGTTGTAAATCGTCCTATTTTCAATATCAAGCTCTTCTTTTGTTCACTTGTACCAATACTTGTACTACCTAAATAAAATCGCATTGTAACGGAGTAACCACATTCTTTCATTAAGAAGAAATTTGGATGATCAGCACGGCAAATCACCACAGAGAGTGCTGATCCGGGCCTAAGATCATAGGGGGAAAGAGAAAAAAATTAAGGGTGTCCACGTATTCTAACTCTGTCATCTAAATAAGTGACAAAAGATGATTATTGAAAAATAAAGATGGAGATATTCAAAATTACGAGTTTATTAAGAACAATGTTATGACAAATGAAATTAACTTAAGCCCTATTGGTATTGAAGTCAGTATAAAAACGCGTGCAGAGCATCATTCGGCAGTCAGTTTTTGAGAAGTCGAATTGAGGAGTAAGATGCAGATAAACGCGAGGTACGTCGCTACAGGTAATTAGTACCACCATCCTCCGAGGACATTTTTTTTGGAGAAAATTTTTGTGAAGTTTCTACATATTAAATTCAGTGTTGTCTTAAATCACTTTTCAATCAGTGTAAATAAAACAGTGTTTAAACTGAGTGGTTACGGCAAAGATAAAATTAACTTCAGCCTTAGTAAAAGTGTTAAAATTATTTAAATTTAATTTAATTTTTTGTCGGAAATTTAAAGTCAAAGTGTTGAATCATTTAAATTCAACATGAATGGTTTATCGGAAAGTTGAAGTGGAAAGTGATTGTGATTAGTTCTTCAGAATAACTTATATTTTCCTTAAATTAGAGTGAACGAGTGATGTCAAAAGTAATTCATTTTTAGAAGAAAATACATTTGAAAATTAATAACCGGCTTATCGATATGAAAGTAACTCTAGCAACTTAAAAACAGTAGGAAAGATAACAATAATAAATATTCTATCTTTGTGTAAAAATAATGTTTCGGAATAATAAAAATAGACCACAAACCGTGTCAAACGCAAATACCTACTTCTAAATATGGACCTCAAAATTAAGACAATCTTCAAGATACCTACTTTCACAACCCAAGTGAGTTTAAATATCCTTTCGAAATTAGATAAATCTTATCTACCTATCTGCGCTATGAAAATCAAAACAATAACAAACGACTATGAACTTCGAGTTGATACCTTTCTAAACTGTCAGCTGGCAGTGGACATTACATTCCACTGATAACAAAGTAAATTAACCACAAAGGAATTCATAAATTCTTACGAGGTCAAGGCCCTTTAAATAAACAAACAGTATTCTAACCTAGTATTCCAGCTGTTATGAATTCGAAAGTAAACACAAAAAGAAGTTTCACTAGGGCAGGTTTTTCAATACAATTTCGTCAAGCCAAATCTCAACAAACAATAAGTGTACCTAATAAGTACATATTTAGGTTCCCAGCACCAATCAACCGTGAGATGAAAACTTTCAATAGTAAAACTATCAACCAAAACTAAACGGACGTCTACAATGTGTATTGTATATCAAAATATTTATTTTGAGGTAATCCGACTATGGATGGTGTCAGCTCCATATCTCGGCACTACCTGGTCGGAAATGTATTATCTAAAGGTAAAACATTGCAAATTATAAAAAAACAAATATGTTTACATATATATATATATATATCTTCTTATGTAATGTTCAAATGAGCAATGAAAAATCCTCGGCTATAGCAACCATTTTACAGTGCCTGCTTGGAGGTGAGGTCTGGCCTAGGAAACCACACGTCACAACAACCTTGAGTATATGATTGATCAGAAGACGAAACCAGTTCTCTTCAGTAAAAGTAATTATTTATTTTTTCGGAATAACTTTATTGAGTAAAACCTCAAATTGTAATATTTAATTATTGAAGACAATATTAGCGATTTCTAAACGAAAATCTGAAACAGAAAAATCAGAAAAGGATACGGTCACATCTAGGACCGTCCTAGATGTGACCGTATCCTTTTCTGATTTTTCTGTTTCAGATTTTCGTTTAGAAATCGCTAATATTGTCTTCAATAATTAAAAGTAATTACCTCAGGTGAAGGAATTTGGGGTCTCAGAACTCAAGAAGAAGCTTTACTGACATTCATGACGGCAAAGGAAGATCACTTTAAGAACGGTGTCCCGCAAGAAGAGGGCGAAACCGGTCTCGTTTTCCACGCCACATGGGTGTATGTAAGGGATTGTGGAAGCTTGTGCTTTTGTGCTTGTTGGTCACATGAAGAAGAGTCATCCTCTAAATTAGACAGCAAAGGTTAGGATCAGCATACTTTATTAAAGAAAAAAAAAAGTTAGGAGTTCAGTTAGCATTACGATTGGGGCGCATGACCAGGGGTTAGATTTACTTGAGAGCACAAACAGTTAGAGATACTTTAGAGTGTAGAAGGTAGCATCATCACAAACTTGGATAAAATACGACTTTTCGCGCAGATGACACTATATTTTTTAATAAAAACTGCACAGTGCATGGTTATTGACATTACATTACATTTATTAGACTTTTCCTATTTGTCAAGAAAAAAAATACAATTAATTTAGGTGTAGCGATCGATACTACTAAAATGTTCCGGACGGCCAACGTAAGATGCATTCAGTCTAGAACTCCGTGGAGATGTGTCGAATTTTATACTGATTAAATTATGACGTTTCCTACCCACTTGTTTTTATAGCGCAATGAGCGACTACCTACTGGCCAAGCGGCAAGATAATCACATAGGTATGTTTGTTTTTGAAAGTCAATGATCTAAAGGCAAATGCTTTAAAAGACGGGCTTCACAAATCAAACAAATTATAATCAAGTTTATAATAAAAACTGTTAAAAATGGAAGTAATTTTAAAATGTCTCTAATATTGAATACGCATTAACGTGGGATTCTCAGATGCTTATTTGGGAAGAATTTTTAGTAAATTAATCCATACATTATTCAAGGGCCCCCGGAAAAACAACATCTTTGAAATTAATGCCCATCTGATGTCTTTGGAAAATAACGTGACTTTGCAACTTATAATATTATATTATGAAAACAACAAACTTTGGTTCACACAACCATTTTAAATAAAAAATATCAACATGTTTTAATAGTAGTGTAAACAAATGATTTAAAATGACGCCGTAAAGCAATTTTGTGACTATAGAAGAAGTAATATATTATAACTGTGTCTTCAAATTAACAAACCTCCAATACATATTTAATAATACGAATCACTATTCTAAGAAAAATAATTGCTTAAAAAATAAACTATTACCCAAAGACCAGATGGCATTTATTTCCATAAATTGAAGCTTGCATTGACGACAAAATCTTTTTTTTTTCTTTAAGGTTTTGATTAAAAATAAGTAAAATAGATTAGTATTTCATTTTGAAAAAAAAGATATCAGTTCTTTCTTGATTGATTTTTCACAAAAACTAAATTTATTACACTTTCAAGGCGTAATAAATTATAACGAAATAATTTTTAATTAAGGATCAATCTAAACGCTTCGAAAAATTGTTTTTTTGGAGGAAAAACAGAGTTTTGCCAGTCAACATATGGATAAGATTTACGAATAGTTGGAGCCTCCCACTATCCCTAAACTCCTTGCAACTTTTGTAATTTGACCTTCAGCTCGAAAATCAAGCGCGGTAGAGATTTAGATATTACGTCACAAGCGATAGTGAAGAGATTTAAAATATCTCGAGCCATTTCCTATCGGAAGATTGAAATCATTGGAGTGATTTTCATCCTGCAGTCCGCAAATATTTTTAAAATTAATTTTTTCACCGCGCAAGAGTTCCAACTGCCCGGAGCCAGTGGTACAAACGAAACCCTTTTTGGATTATTTTGTGATGCTGAAGGGAGTGTGGAAGCGGAAAATAGGAAAGAGAAACGTTGGAAAGATATAGTCTCGAGACACTGCTTAATCCATTTCGAGCTACGCATCGATTGTGAACTGAAACTACAACGTAAAATTTATATCCTGTGTAATTTGAATCTTCTTTTGACAAATGTATGAAGAACATGAACATGAAACCCAACATCTATTCAGGTATTTCTATAAACGTGCTATTTTTTTAAAATGCTTCCATTGTAATGAGCTTATATAATGCCTATTCCAATTTCAATTCTATGGCAGCAATAAAAAACAGACGAAATATACCGGCCGTTTATCATCCGATTCTTCTCTTAAAAAGATTATCGTTCTTTTTGTGTATGAGATATATTCCTAATAAATTGAAGACTTTGCATACATAACTCTGCATAAATCATCGGATTGTGTTTTAGCGACTTGGATGCCTCAGTGTACCGCTTGTCCAGCAACCTACAGTCACTTTCAGTTACAAAGTTTCATGCCGTTAAACGCTCTGGACACAAACTGGAAACAGAAATTAACCATTCTAGGACCTAACGGCAATGTTCTAATTATCTGAATATTGGCTAAGTGAGATATTTAATCCCTCGAGGTGGTTATGTTATTTTGCATAATGAAGAGTGCAAGCTTTTGGAGAAGTAATGTAGGCGAAGGGAATATAATATAGTGAAATAATATTAGAATCGATCTAACCACGGGATAGGCAGATATGACACGCAACACAACTCTGTTCACACACTACTTACTTGCTTCATTATTTGTAAGGAATATCTAGGCTTAACTGGTTAATGGACAATGTACTCTGCCTCAAAGATTCC
Source organism: Hesperophylax magnus (assembly GCA_026573805.1). Lineage (NCBI taxonomy): Eukaryota > Metazoa > Arthropoda > Insecta > Trichoptera > Limnephilidae > Hesperophylax > Hesperophylax magnus. Next base: position 135,296 of record JAIUSX010000552.1, read on the forward strand.
AAGTAAAAATTTCCTTGCTTCTTTTGTGTGAAATGCAAAACTAAAATCTTTTATTTGGGAGGTGGGTACCGGTGGTACAATGGGTACCGCCACCCCTGGAAGCATTTATTGGATAACCAAAACCCCTGCCATAACCCTACACAGGAAAGTAATTTCCCTCAGAGCCTATGTCATTTTTGGGGATGCTGTGGTTGTGGAGGGTATTTTTAAGGAGAGGAAGTTCAGGGAAGCAAAAAATTATGAGGGTTGGGTAGGAATCTAGGGAGCAGTGTGTCCAGAAGTGATTTATAAATATATCCCTCCCTCTATATATAGCCTCTCCCGATCTTCACGCCACTCAGGTGGTGGGCAGGCGCAACCTGAACACACCTCACCCGATGAACTCGGGCACCCCTGCTAAATCACCAAATGTAGCGACTCACATGGGGTGACATATGGCAGACGTGTTGATTAACCAAAAAATGGGGGTCGGTACCCAAACCCGCCTCCCAAATTGACTCAGCAGGGGCGCCCGGGATCATGGGGTGAGTTTTATCTAGGTCTTGGCGGCGGATGCGTTTATTCACCTACTGCGTGGCGGTTCAGATCGGGAAAGACTAGTTGAGGGAGACCTTTTGACCTATCTCTTACGATCCATGACTTTGCACGGCAGTAGGAGGGGTGGCTTCATATGTCCGTCACTCTTTGATACATTAACATCCAGAATCCTACCCACCCTTTTTACCCTTTTTCGTCATTGAACTTTCTCTCGTTTCTTTCCCTCTAAAAATTTCCACACAGCATCCCCAATTATGACATAAGCCCTGAGATTTTTTTCCTCGGGGCCACCTCTTTGAATCTAATGTAAAAAGAAGTACCTAATCAAGTATTTTTTTGTTAGTACCGTATAAGAGTCCCAACTGCTCCTAACCGCCTGGAGCTAGTGAAACTATAACATCCCCAGTGGTAGGATGTTGTGAGGCTGAAGGTATTAAGGAGCAGAAGGAGATGGATCAGAGGAAGGTGGAGATATTCAAATCTGGTCACCAAACTCGGATAAAGCCATTTCAATCAACCTTACAATACTGGTAGGTTACACCAGTTACACCAAGGCAATACTGAGAGTATCTTCCACTCTAAAACGTGCCGCAAATATATTATGGTTTATTTTAAATTATTAAATTGTGAAATATCACAAAATATCCGACTTTTCGTTTTTTTTTTCAAATTTTTTTCAGAAAAAAAAAAAATTTCCCAACATTGATAATTTTCAAACTTCACATGACATAAAAAAAGATAAATGTTTTGTATAAAATTTCCCGACCAATTTTCCGATCAAAAATTTTCTACTTTTCCAGAAGATTTTTTCAGTAAAATAAAAATTTCCCAACAATGATAAATTCCAAACTTGTAAATATATTAAAAAGATAAATACATTTATAAAACTTTCCAAACCCATGTTCCGAGCCAAAAATGTCATTTTTCAAATTTTCCTGAAACATTTTTTTTTCAAGATAAAAAAAAGATCTAACATTCCAAACTTCACATAATAGCGTGAGCTCTTCGTGCTTTTTTGTGCAGCATCTATTGTGAATCTATCGAAAACTACTGCCACGTTTGAACGGTAGTGAGCAGTAATATACTGGGTGTACCTGTCAGCTATTGTAACAAGTGAACTTCGAAGCCATGCAACTTTGTAAACTAGATAACTTCCATCGACCACCACAAATTTCGTTGTTCTTTGCTTCTCATCTAAGTTCACAGGTTGAAATGCTAAATATAATGAGACTTCTGTGCCCTTCTCATTAGCTCTTCGGTGAATAGTAACATTGGGATTGGTGACATGTCGTATGTGAAGAAATCTCTCAATTCTTCATCCAACTATTTTTGGATATATTACCTGTGAATCAGTGTTGTTTTAAGAATTGACAGTAGTGACCTTTCTATAGCCAACAACAATAGTTCTTACAGCTCAAGAATGGGACACCAGATTGACGAGAACTGATATGTTACCTGACCTAGAGCCTGGCCTTGAGCGTGAGGGAGTAGTGGGGAGAGATAGGGGAAGCGGGTGGTAGGGAGAGATAGTGGCCGTCGAAAATGGAACCATATAGTTTCCAGATTAATTGATTGATTGATGCAAGATTGTTAAAATCTCAAAGAATCACAAAATATTGCGAAAAATTTCCGACTTCGAAAAAATTGATAAATTTCGAAAATCTGTATTTTGGAAACCATTAGTTTTTCGGAAACGTTTATTAAATTTTAACAAATTTAGAAAACGAATGACATTGTTATTATCGAAAACTATTCCTTCACGGTTAAAATCAAGGTTTTTTTTTTTAATTTTTGACAATATTACGCTTGGGGCTCGAGGTCAAAAACTTGAATTATTCATTGGGTTAAAAGATATTAAACAACTCAACAAAAAATCAGAACTGCCTGGCTCGACGCAAGGTATCACCCGGCTACAGGCGACAAGGCTACTGACGAGTCATTTTTTGTACACATTCTAATGATTGCTGTTTTACACACATTCTAATAATTTGCTGTTAATTGTTATACATACAAATGGGCAAAACTCTACTATCAGGGTCATCAAGGAACTTAACTAAATTGGGCGAAACCCATCAAAAAGCCGCCTGTAGGACCTAGCAGCATAAAACCCGGGGTAGCGGGTTTTTATCTGCTAGTTTTTTATTTATCTGTACATTCAGTTTTATTTTGGAAATAAATATTCACACCTTTTCGCTGTTTGATGTAATTTATTTAGTATAATTTTGCACTTGTGTTTTTTGTGGAGCAAGGTTAATGTTTTATTCATGTAATTGAATAAGAGGCAAATTGATAAAGAACTTTTCACGAAATTTCTATTACCAAAATAAAGTGATAAAAAATATAACTTAAAAAATGTTTTTGGTCTTCAAAATCTGAAAAGATACATATAATTTTTGATTTTCATTAGTAAACATGTTTAGTGAAATAATTGATTGCTAAACATGTTTACCTTATTATTTTGTTTTTATCATAAACAGATTATTCTCATAATGGAATGCAAATCACAAGTTCTTAGTAATTTCCAATAATTAATTATTTATCGAAATACGCAAATAGAAAAGCATTAATTAAATGATCAAATATTTGATCAATTTAGCAATATTATATAATAACACCGGTGGAACTCAAAACATTGTGATTTTTTTAGGACATGTCTTCTTGCAAGTGTCAATTAATTAGGAATCTTCTCGTGTATAATATTAATAATGAAAACTAATGGGCTTATAGCGCTAACATAGAATACACGGAAATATAAAAAAAACTTTTCATTTAAGATATGTAATGTTTTTTTTAATATGTAACCTGTCGTTTGAAATTAATCAGATAAATAAACTGTCAGTGGCTAAGATAGCATCGCGTCTGGGTGCCACCCAAGCATAGTTTGTTCAATTCCTCGGCTGGCTAAATTCTCCATCACGACACAAGCAACACTTTCCGCTTACTGTGATTGTGGTAGGAGATGTTCAAATATTGTCAGGTTATTCGTAACCTGGGAATGTTTGCCTTTGTTTTTTTTTTAAGTAGGTAATAACAAAACAGTCAATTCATTTTCATTCTAAAAAATAATGTTTTGATATTTTAGTTTGTTCTTTAAAAAAACCCACTGTAATTTCTCGAATATTGTTTAATGTCGCGGTCTGAACTCATTCTAAAATTAACTTCTTGGTTCTCCGCCTATAAATTTTTAGCCATTAAATTGGGTTAAAAGTCTGAAGTTATAATTCTAGGTTTGTTTTAATTATACAACTCCTATTAATTTTTTAAAAACTTAAAGTGAAGGAAATGTTATTAATGTCATTGAATTCAAGAAACATTTTACTTTTTATTATTGATGCAGCTGTTTTGGCGTTCAAAGCCATTACCAAGTTTCTTCTGTATTATTTCCAGGTATTTTTACATATTACATTTAAATATAATAATATATGTAATTTTTTGTATGTTGTGGAACCAGCCAAGGTGCCGAAATGGTTTTGTAGGTAATTTTTTTTTAACTTTTTTTTTTATTGTAAAATTTTGTTACCTTGGAACAGTTTTAAAATACAAATAGAAAATGGAAATACAGAAAAAAATACAAGGATACACATGAAACATCATCTTAATGGAAAGGATGTGGAATATTCAAAGAGATTATTTTATAAAATGGGAATTCTACAATTGAGCAGGTTTGTGATTCAAGATACATCTCTGCTGATAATGGAGAGATGTATGTTGAAACACAAACTTTTTTTTTCATTTCATCTCAATGAAAAATACTGTATATGTAACTTTTATGAATAAGGTTTGGTATAAGGACATTTTTCTTGTTCTTTGTAATCATTATTTACATGACGCCATTGTCATGTAATACAATGTCAAATGCACTTTGATCGAATCTCGATTCCAAAGAATTACAACAGATAACTCCTAGTAATGGACAGAACTAAGAAATTTTTTTTTTTTTTTTTTTATAGTGAATACCTCACAAGAGTCCCAACTGCTCCCGTCTGGAGCCAGTGAGATTATGGCATCCACAATTGGGGATGTTGTGAGGCTGAAGGTAAGTGGGGAAGGGAAAGAGGTAGGTGGGGAAGTACCTGGCTATTCAGATCTAGTCACTAAACACGGCTAAAGCCATTTGGAGCAACGTTTCAATTCTGAATGGTGGTCTTACACCAGGGCGATACTGGTAGTATCTTCCACTCTGGAACGTGCCGCAAATATACTATATATTATTTTAATTAATTAATTGTGAAATAACACAAATTAATCAAATAAAATTTATTTGCGCACGCCGGGTTCGAACCCGCGACCTTCGTAATGGCAGTCCAATGCGTTACCACTGGACTATGCCGGCCGTCAAATGAATTATTGCTTAGCACAAAATATGTCAGTCTAGTGATTATAATGGTTTCAAACCGTTGGGAAGAAAACATTATGTGATGAGAAGAAAAATGTGTCACTACTTAAGTAATTTAGGTTAAGTGATTTATTTGCTAGATTATTTTTTTTAATACCAGATTTTTTGATTTATTCACGACCCTACGAAAAGCCACATAAATCCTTGATTCCATTATAATTATATGCTAGCAAGCATTTATTTACTATAAAACCTTGGTTTAGTAATAATTATATACTAGCTACTATTGATTCATTATAAAAAAAACACCTATCAAAGTTAATAATAATTATAATTATATGCTAGCAACCATTGATTCACTATAAACTATAAAACCTTGGTTTAGTAATAATTATATGTCCGCTACCATTTATTCACCATAAAACCTTTAATTAAAGTAATAATTATATGCTAGCTTTAATTTAATCACTAAAAAACCTTGGTTTAGTAATAATAATAATTATATTCTAGCAACCATTTATTCCCTATAAAACCTTGGTTTAGTAATAATTATATTCTAGCAACCATTTATTCACTATAGAACCTTGGTTTAGTAATAATTATATGCTAGCAACCATTTATTCACTATAAAACCTTGGTTTGGTAATAATTATATGCTAGCAACCATTTATTCACTATAAAACCTTGGTTTGGTAATAATTATATGCTAGCAACCATTTATTCAGTATGGTTTAGTAATAACTATGTACTATAAAAAAACACCTGTCAAAGTTTCCAAGAGCCTGACATATTTTCAAAAAACAACAATTATTTTTCGTTTTATTTAAATTAACTGTCTCAACTCAAATCAACTCGAATTAGGACTTCATTTAATCAAAAACGCGTTTACTATTCCATGGTAAGGTATATGAGCTATAATCTAGCTCTATTTAAAAAATAATGCGTTTTACGGTAAATGCTAAACCAAACTACGCATGTATAATGGGTACTACATGAAAAAAAATAAGTATTTTAAATTATCGAAGGAAGCAAACCCTTTGTGGCTTGACATTATTACACAAATGAAAGAATATCTTTGTTTTAAACCATGCTGTGAAAGGAGGAATGTTTATGTGAGATAGGGTGATTGGAGGTATTATGGATTACGGTGTCAGTAAATGTAGGTTTTCTAAAAATGTTGAAGTTAATTCTATTTTTAACGATAGACAAAGAAAGATCTAGAAAGTTTAAGCTGGAATTTATGCCCATTATGAATTTATGGGTAATCCCCACCCTTCCCCGACCCCACTACCTACTCCGCTGCCCTGATGCTCTCTCCCTCACATGTATATACTTTTTCTTTATTGTTTACTTAATAATCTTATTATAATCCTCTGTATTATATTTTCGTTTATATTTGTACTGTCCTGATGAAGGTTGAGTTCAACCGAAACCGGTCGACGTATATAAATGTAATAAAGTGGTTTAAAACAAAGATATTCTTTCATTTGTGTAATAAGTATTTTATTTGAGACCTATTCGTACATTTATTTGTGTAAAAGTTTGTATTTTAAGGTAGATATTAGATTTATAAATATTGAATATCTGGATCACAAAAAACCTCGAGGCTTATCGAAAAGTCTTCTCTTACATTACTTTTGACTTTTGAATCTGTGGAGGAACGATTAGCCATACTTAGCAAAGTTAGATTTTGTAAAGCCTTTTTCTGATTCCATTTATCTACGGTTTTAAGATTTTGCTGCGAAAATCCTTAAGATATTTTCTTCAGGTATTTTCAAGTTCTTCGTCTTTTTCAGAGACTATTTGAAAGTTAATAATTTAATCAACGTATTTTTTCATCAAGATTACAGATCCACACGATTCGAATTAAAACAAGCCCTTATCAAGTGTTATCTTTAATTATCAAACTTGGACTAAGTTTCCGGGTATTGTCGTCCACTGATGGGAAAGTTTCGTGTATAATAAACGTGTCATTACAGCGAGACTGAAAACTTTGTCTGAAACTCTTAGTAGGTACCTACTAGAGTTGAAATCTTACCTACTCTAACAAAATAATAATGTCTGGACCGGTGAGACAGAATTCATTAGAGCGGTATTCAGGACGTTTAAATTTAAAATAAATTACTCCATCATCATATTTACGGACTAAACTTTGCACTGTGACTCAAACAATAGCCAACACAGATAGATATTATTATTCAAGATTTTTTGATTAAGTTATTTTTAGATGAGCATAAAATGGACCCTCACAGGGCTCCATAAAGTGTAGGCTTAGACGGGTTCATCATTATATAATTTAAGCTCGTGAAATTCTTTCAACCACTTTAAGAATATGAAAATCGTTGGTAAAATTTGACATACTCACTCGCTATGCAACAATAACCAATTGAATGTTGATATTTATTATGGAAGATAAAAACTCAGTTATGAGTTTAAAAAAAATTACAGCAAACAAAAATGTACAAGCACACCACACAAAAGTGAATTTAAAATTTAAATTAAAAAAATCATTAACTATAGAACTATTAACTTTGTGTCAAATCGTGGTGATTTTTCAATTTTATTTTATTGGGCAAACCAACAGTTTATAACATTTAATGAGGTATCTACAGTTTAGTATTCATAGTAATTGAACGAATTATAGGTTTTCACTGTTATTCTTTTACTATTATTGAATATAAAATACAGTCCAATCTATCACGGAGATAACTATTTTTAATTAGAATTTCCAAGACTTTCCAGTAACAAAATCTTTAAAAATATGGCTGACTCGTCACTCAGATGGGGTCGTTAGTCCCTAATATCGCACGATTTTGAACTTTTTCCATTCTTTCTGTTATGACATATACCTGAGAATTCAGATTTGAGATGCGTTCTCCGGAGAAATACATACATACGCGAAGTAAAGCATTTTGATCGTATTTCCTTTTTTTAAATCCTTGTGGATTCTGTGTACAAAAACGAATACCTAGTAAGCTTTTGCTACCATCGATATGATTGTCAAAAAGTAATTTCGGGTCTAACACTACAACACAATCCTTGGATTTATCATTATTGTGCCTTTAAGGGCGTTGAGGGCATAATTTAAATAAATGTGTTTTTTTTTGCGTGAAGCTGATGACAGTGATGACGCACCACAACAATTGCATCACTCACAACACAATAACAATTTTTAAGAAGGTAAATATAGATCAGGATGCAGTTATTAGAAATTATTTATCAGCTTTACTGTTATAAGTGGTTAAAAAAAAAACAATGCGTTTTCGTACATATATAAATGAGTTGTCTTTTTCTAGTTTCAACACGCGTTAAAGAAATGTTTTATTTTATTCGTTGAATGATAAATATCAATTGAATCTGATTATTTGTAACTATATTATCCTACAAATTCAGGCAGAAAAATCTGTGCACATTTGACGACGCTAACCTTCACCGAGATTAATGAACTACATCCACTGCACGTGTCGCAAAAGCAATCTCCGAAATGCCGACACCACTAAATTCACGGGCAAGACATGCTGATTTTTCTAGGTGACCCCGATGTGAAAATTTTCGTAGTCACCCATTTAGTTAGGATGACGACTCTTGTCCCATTCGTCTGAATCTGCGTAGTATTAAGCAATTAATTTCATTATTTGATCAAATCATTCTAAATTTATTGGAGTTTCGTATATTTTATACTGCAGTAGGGCGAGGTGCTTCCAAAATAGCTCACCTGGAGGTTAGGCTCTTTTCAGATACGAATTTGAAATTTTCGTAAATTTTGAGCTGCATTAGAATCTAAATTATCGTACATCCGACTAGCTTACTTGGTGCTTAGGCCGCTAGAACTCGTTTAAATAAATAATTGTCTAATAAGTTGAGGTCCTACCTAGATCACTGTATGTCAAAATCTTGCCGAACTGCGGCTAAATTATGCTAAGAATGTGTCGCCGCCTCCGAAATCGCATGCTTAATTTAAACTTAAATTCATATTAAGTTGTCGGGTCCGATCGCCATCCTGTGGCCCGGATTTCGGAATCAAATTAGATTTGGGTAGAAACATTCCCAACTTGTTTGGAGTAAAACTCAAACCAAAATGTGCCGAACGTTTCGCCAAGCTGCAGAGGATGGAAGAATTTTTAAGGAATGTAATAATTATAAAAATTCCATTTCTTCATTAAACGAAAATAAATATTAATTTTGCAATCTTCTTGATGTTAAAATTTTTGAATTATATGAATATCTTAACTATAACCGAGAAAATTTCAGCATCTACTAATTCCGGCTTCATTTTTGTCATACATAAAAAGTGGAATTTTAAGATATTCGTTTTGTTAAAAATATCATAAGAACCAAATTGAGTTTGTTTATGAGTATTTTTTAGATGTTAGTTTAGAAGTATGATTTTCTTTTTAAAAGTTGTGACATTTAACTTCTGAGGCGAAGATAATTATTTGTTAGGACTTACAGGGAAGATTTGTTTCACAGAATTTGAATAATTCAAATTTTTCAAGTTATATGAAAGTCCTTTTCCAACTATGTTACTATCCAAGTACTTTGAAGCAACCGGCTCATAATAATATAATAACATAACTTGAAATTTGATGTATTTTTAAAATCTTTGGCCCCTTAAATAGCGGCATAGTTTGTAGTTGGAGGCCAACTTAATTTGGTATTCGTTTCAGTCACTTATTTTACTTAAAAGTTTATTTTATTATTTTACTTGTCAGTTTCTGTTGAAATCGTAGACAATTTTTTTCTACAAATAGTGCTGCCTTTATCAGATTGGCTTATCCAGAGAGCTTTGAGGGATGAAAAACATTAATCATACATACACTTTGATTAGTGACAGTATTGCCTGCAATACTCTTTTCGTATCATTGATATCTCAAGTCTAGGTTAAAATTAATTTTCTGCATATAACAGCATCAAAAGCATTCTTAACAGTTACGTTGGCTAAATGACATTTTTCAATTTCAATTTTTACTTGCACAGGTAAGATATTTGAAAAGTTCTAAGTGATTAAAATCACTTGTAAAAGTATACAACGATACGAAGTGTTATGAAAATACTTTTTAGACTTCTTGCAAAATTCACTATTATAAAAATAATATGATAACGATTATCTTCTCGCATTTTCTTCATTTTTAAAAGAGCCAGTTATTATGAATAATACGATAACGATTATCTTCTCGCAATAAAGTTAAGTATGGTATTGTAGTCAAATATGACCGAAGGAGATAGGGTCCCATTAGCTCAGTTAATAGAGCGGTGCCCCGGCAAGGCAAGGGTCCTGGGTTCGAGTCCTAGATGTGACCGTATAATTTTCTGATTTTTCTGTTTTAGATTTTCGTTTAGGATTCGGTTATATTGTCTTCAATAATTAAATATTACAATTTGAGGTTTTACTCACTAAGTTATTCCAAAAAATAAATATTGAGTTATCCTTCACCCCAGAGGAAATTTTGTTCCGAAAATTGGTAATCTGCATTTTTATTTTTATTTTTTTTTTTTATTAATATCAATAGCAAAATTTGTACATTATGTAGGTTTAAAGTATAATATAAGTATATTTTTTGTATTTTTTTCACAGTCCTCCTCACTAGGGTTTCCTGTTCTGAGGCGGCCTGTAGTTTTTCTTAAATTTTTGTATTTAGTTTTGAATTGTCTTTACATTGTCTTCATAATGTTTGTAAGTTGATTATTACTTTGATCTCTAAGCCATGTTTTGACTTTTGTTTTAAATATACTCATTTCGTTTATTTTTTTGATTTCATTTGGTAGAGCATTGAACAATTTTATAGCATGGAATTTATTATTTCTCTGTCCAAAGGATGTGTTCAAACTGGGAGTAATCAGGATATTTTCGCTTTTTGCCCTGGTTGTGTATTTATGTTGGGCAGTGGAGTATTCGGATATGTTTTTTTTCAGTTTAAATAAAATATTTTTTGAATATAGTTTCTATACATTGTAAACATTGAAGTTTTTGAATATTTCTTCTGTCGGAGTTCTAAGCGGAACTTTCAGTATAGTCTTTAATACTCCTTTTTGTGCTATATTGAGCCGCTCTGTGTGAGTGCTCAAGGCAGACCCCCATCCAGTTATTCCGTACTCTATTTGTGATTGACACAAAGCATAGTATACTTTTTTTAATATCGTTTATATTGAGGATATTACGAATGTTTCTAAAGAAGTATATGTACCTGGTTAGTTTTTTTGTAATTACATCTATATGTGAGTTCCAACGGAGATTATCATCAATTTCAATTCCAAGATATTTGATGCTTTTGGAGTGTATTGAATATATTATATATTTTGAGTGCATTGTGTACTGAATTTAATAAACCTAACATTTAAACAATAAGTGTAGGTATATTTATTTATTATAATGTACTTGTATTTATTATTATGTAAAAAAAATATTATGACACTAAAAAAATATATATTATATAATCGAAGGGACACGGGTTCGAGTCCCGTTGGCGTCATGTATCTTTTATCAGGAGATTTTTCAATGTGGATGAGTGTTTCAGGCGAATAAATATTGCTTGTAAAATAATTGTTACCCTTTGTGCTATGCATAAAAAATCTTGTCTTAAACGTTAGTTTACCAAATAAAATAATTATTAATATTTGACAAGTTCAAGTATTTCACCTAAAAATGTAGACAATTTGTCCCGACGCCATCTAGTGAGAGAGTTAGCACTTACAATGCCTTTCTCATATAAAATAAAGTTGGTTGTTTTCAGGTGAAAAAATGTAACAAGCATTAATTGTTGAATGAAACACTAGTATATATTGAATTATTTCGCGGATAAGAGATAAGCCGCCATAGCTCAGTGGTCAGAGCTGTCGACCGGAAATCGAAGGGACACGGGTTCGAGTCCCGTTGGCGTCATGTATCTTTTATCAGGAGATTTTTCAATGTGGATGAGTGTTTCAGGCGAATAATTATTGCTTGTAAAATAATATATTATATGTTAAAAGCTTAAAATTATATAAAGAAATTTATCTGTTAAATATGAATACTTTTGACTTGAATTTAGTAATGATAGTCCTCAAATCACTCAGGGGTGTGAAGGGCCACTACGAATTTTTTTACATATGAAGCGCCATTTTGAAGAAATTCCATTGCCGCCGACCGCTTACAAAACTGCGAACGCAAATATCAAGTTAAAAACATCACAAACATAATTACTGCCAATATTACGAAATGAAAGCTCATTCAAATTTACGATTATATTTTATTTTCAGATGTCACTGGAATGACCGTTTGCGTTTTGAGGCTGACCTACTACTAGACGTCTCGCAGCAGGGGTTCGGGGTTATCATAGACATTCAAATTAGTAGACGAGCCAATCAGCAAAAGGGGATCAAGCGAACTTTCGTCGTGCACGCTAGACGGCGCGCGTGACCTTCCACTTTCAATGATTTGTCATTAAATGAAGCTGACAGTATACAGGCAATAAAATCTGCTAACGAATAACTAGTTATTTTTACAATGTAACACAAATTGCTGCCTGCCTAATAAACTTAACTAGATATCCTAAACAAGGTGAACAAAAGTTCGGGCTTGTTTCCAAATTTTCATATTTTGTTACATTATTTAGTTAGACAGTTTTACAAATGTGCTATAATTTACCCACTTCCATCAATTTTATCACGCCCACGATTCGTTTAAGAACGAACATTCAGATCCTTCGCAGAAAAGTCCCACGATGGACAGCGCTGCAAACCTTCGTCTTACTGTAGCCAACATTACTTTATATGGATATTTCAATGTGCGCTCTTTAGTGGTCAATGTACGACTGATGTCATAGTTTAATCAAAGTATTTTCGAATCGTCCTGGTGCCAAAAACATAGTTGCTGGTCGATGGCCGAGTTTGGAGCGTTTGGATTCCACCCAGGCGTAGTGTGTTCAATTCCTGGGCTGGCTAAGTCCTCCATCACAACACAAGCAACATTTTCCGCTTACTGTGGTGGTAGTAGGAGATTTTCAAATATTGTCAGGTTATTCGTAACCCGAGAATGTTTGTCTTGCTTTAAAAAAAAAAATGATGCCCAGATTTCATGTTTTGGCGAGTCTATTAATTTGGATGTCTATAGGAGTTACATACTTGAGACTTACACCCATATAGTATACGGGGCTTGGGTCCAATGGACTAGTAACTACCTTATTCCCATCCACCAATCTAAGTCATTGGATATCTTGGAAATGCATTTACGAAAAGTTCTTCTATCAAAGTGATTGGTGAACGTTTCAAAGCCGTGCTGATGTACATGTAGTTGATTTAGCTTAGATAAACTAACAACCATTGGAAATGCAAATAGATTCAGTCAGCTAACCTACACCGATGGCGGGCGGGAACTGGCTCCGATGCAATGATATCTTTAGGCAGCTTGATAAGGTTGTAGTTAGAGATACTGAATACGAGAGGATGCAGGCAACATTAATTCAATCAGAATTCAACGTTTTGGCAGAAATACAATAAATCGTGCGTGTTAATTAAATCTAAGAAATTGGACAGTAGATACAAGATTTGTATAATTGGTTCATATTCAGGTTTTATAGCCTTTTGTATGTGATGTATGACGATACGTTAGTATACTTATATTCTACATATTTATGTAATAAATTATACGTTTTAGGAACAACGAAAATTCATGTTTCTGCGCAAGCTTAGTTGTACAAAGATATACTTCAGATCATTATTTGTTCTATCGCTTTTTTGAAATAGTACATTTCGGAAAATATATATTTTAGGAGACTAGAAAAAAAACTAAGATTTCAGCATCCAGAAATAATAGTAGGTATTATTACTGCACAAAATTATTTTATTATTAATTTTTGAGATTTTTCTAGTGGATTTGTGAGTATTTAAAATATCCTATCCCCTCAGCCAATTATTACATAGGTAATATAGTGATGATTGCTTTAATGCACGGTACACAAATTTACCTATTTTTTCATCAACTATGTTAATTAAATATTTTAAAAATGTATTTTAAATATAGTAGTTTAATTACAAGATTTTCAAAGTGATATGTAAATCTCTCACCATGACGAATCCATTTCAGTCTTTGAGAACTACAAAATATTTAAGAGTTCAATAATACTGTGTAGTTCAATAAGATTCTCCAAAAAAAAGACCATAGTAACAAATTGAATAACCTAGAAGCGCTAGAAATAAAGAAAGCCATTAAAACCAATAGTTTAATTCTGAATAATCAATTAGATTTGTCAAAAAGCCCAATACTGGGCATATTCCCTGTACACTGTAAAATTCCCAGTATCCCTTAATCACCTTACAATTATTAATGCCTATTCTCTATTTTTATAATATTTATATACACTAATCGTTTTCTTGTAATATATTGTTGTTTCATTTTGGTTTTACTTTCTCTCTCCCTCTGTACGTATATATAATGACACATTTTGTATTATTGATTAGTTTAATTTTGTACCCTGACGATGCTCGAGTGAAGCGAAACCGTTCGGTCTTAAAATTAATAAAAATTCGTGGTTTTAAACAAAAAATATTGTTTTATTTCATTAAAATGTTAAACCAAAAAGGGATTGCTTTCTACGAAAAAAAAAAAAAAAATTAATTATATTTTTTTTTACCAAAGTCTCCATTTATTATTTATATATATATAGACATGATTGATCGTTCCGTCTCAAAACATTGTCTATTTTTACACCTAGGTATTTGATGTTGTCTACATATTCAAAGTGTTCGCAAAAAAATTGTGAATATTCAAATTATGAGTGGCGGAAAGCTGACTTTTAAATATGAGACACTAAAAGCAATAAAACTCGTAATTTGAATATTCACAATTGTTTCTTTGTTAAAATACTATTATTCATCCAACTATTAAATACTCTTAAACCGGTATCACAAATTGTCAAAAGTTTCGTCCCATGTTTTACCCTCAAATATTAAGACAATGTCATCCGCAAGAATCGCAATCTTACCTGGGATATTCAGACTACATAAAATAGAAACAACATCAGCTAAAGCACCACTCTGTGCGACTTACGAAGAAAATAGATTAACATTTTATTTACCTCTGCTCTCTGTTTTCTACCACTGTTGTATTTTTATTGCTTTAAGATAATAGTTTTTTAAGACGCAATTCATGGGAAACAGTATCAAAGGCTTTTAATAAGTTCAAAAACACTGCTATAACTTTGTTATATTATTCCAGAATTTTAACTTTGATTGACCTATCATTGACCGTCAACATTTGATAACTTTTATTTCGGTGAAGATCAATAGGGATTATGTGTTCAGTGGTAGGGTGGCATTAGTTTAAGATGTATCTATAAATGTTTAATGACTATTGTTTCTAGTTGGAATAATAGATAATGTAAGACCTATGGTATATTCTTAAGAGTTCTCGAGAACTGTGAAATTCTCTCGAAATTTCTCTAACAATTAAAACTTAACGTAAAAAAAGTTCAGTCACCCGGAATTTGTTCACATAATAAATAGTTAGTGATACCTCTGGCGCACACACAAGAGTTCTCTAGAGTGCTGTGGAAAATTCTTGAAATTTCTTGAACAAACACAATGTATGAATATTCCCCTAATTCGAAATGCTGATTTAGAGTTAGTAGTTACATTACTAAATCCTTATTCGGCTATTCATTCATTCTGTCTGAGGTTAAAATTATATGTTAACAATAATTTATGGGTAAATAATATTATTGTGTAAATTAGAAAGATTTTTAAAAAATTTTGAAAACTGCATAAGTCCCAACTGCTTCCCAGCGTCTGGAGTCAATGAGATTATGGCATCCCCAATTGGGGTATATTATGAGACTGAAGGTAACAGGAAGGGGAAGAGGTGATATTCAGATTTGGTCACCAAACGTGAATGAAGCCAATTCAAGAAACGTTACAATTCTCAATTCACCAGGACAATACAGAGTATCTTCCACGTGAAAATACCTATAACACAAATTTATGAAATAAAATTTACATCAAGGCGCCGGGAACTTCAAATAATCTCGTTATTTTGTTTATGGTATTCCTTTTTCGCAAGTGTTTTTGAAATTTGCTTTCAAAATTAATAATTGCAAATCGTGAAAATATTATTAAGTAAATCTTAACGAAAAAAGCTTAAAAAAATTAATATTTCTAAGCAAATCGAAAATCAGTAGATGCAGTACATTAAAAAACAAATCTGCAAAGAACGTATATTAAGGGTGTTACCAAAAACGTGTTTTTAATTTTGCACAAGTGATAGACAACTATTAATGTAGTGTAAGTGGTTATTTATTGTTTATGAAAAAATTATAATAGGATTATTGATAAAGGGGTGTGTTAGTGATAGTATTTAATAATACAAATAACTTTTACCCTCCGACCAGCAATTTCCATAAGTGATGCAACATACTGTGCAGAACTTGTTGCACGCATATAATTTCACTTTAGGTATGGCCAGGCATGGCCAGGTGTGCCAATGGTTCGTATATAAATGCGCATGTGTTTACCAGGATGAGTTTGTGTGTGTGGGTGTGTGTGTGCATGAGCGTATACGTAATACATTTTTTTAAATGTAATACGGATTGTTATTCTGAAAGTAATATTGTGTTGGTTTTTTTGTTATAAATTTCTTATGTTTGAAACTGCGCCTACTCTCAACATCGGATTTCCTAGTGAGACAGGAAAAATGCATTCACCAATGTTATGTAAAAAATAAATTTGAAAAAATGAAAAAAAAAAAAACAAAAATCAGTTTTGCCCCAAACTCAACTAAACAACAACAGACATACGAAAGCGTACACCTCTTTGTCCGTAATCGCTTTCCAAACACGCTGGTTCTCGGTTAGATGTTCATTCATAAATATGGTTTGATGCAGTAGCTCTAACAATCTAACAATCTTCGGATTATTTCTAAAATAAAAACAATTTTGAAAATCAAAAGCTTCCATGTTGTAATGCGCATGGCACTTACTACAACTAGTATGTCGCTTCATGCGTTTATATTTATGAAAGGTTGGATAGATCTGATTTTTGTGAGTTTAATGTTAGATTTTCCCGTCTTAGTTGCAACGTCGTGTACAACAAATGAATTTTCGTATGAATGACGGTCGAGGGGTACGCTCTAGACTAGCATAGCTGGGGGTCGCGGGTTCAAGTCCTGGCATGCGCAAATCAATTTTATTTGAATAATTTGTGTTATTTCCCAAATTTTTAATTAAAAATGGTATATTTGCAGAAAGTGGAAGATACTCTCAGTATCGCTCTGTGTAAACACCATTTATAATTAAAAAGTTGCTTGAAATGGCTTTGGCCGTATTTGGTGATCAAACCTGAATTACAAGGTATTTTTCTACCTTTCTCTTCCCCATCTCCTTCTCCTCCCTACTACCTTTAGCCACTGTCTCACTGCCTCCAGACGGTTGGGAGTTGGGGGTGTTGTGCGGTTTTACATTTTAAATTAAAAGCTGGTATCTATTTAGTGTTTTAGTGAGTCTATTAGGTATCTATTAAGTATATTAAAAAGTGGATAAATGTTTTAAATCTTTTTAATAAATCAATAAACTGGAATTCCACCACGAATTATTGATAGTAAGAATCATATAAACGTAACATAAATTTTATGTAGGTAAGTTCTAATTTTGCAATCCGAAGATTTTCTAGATTATTTGTTCCATCGAAAGTTTAATTTTATTCTTTTTCATTTAATTGACATTTTTTTATGCGTCGAATTGTCTTTGGTTATACTAAGAAACTGTTTCAAGATTCAAGCAAAGCGGTCGACTAAGGTACTTGAATTTAAAAGTCTTCAACCTTTATCGCTATCTTGATTAATGCACAAGATTCACCTTTCTGGATCAAGTAAAACCTTTTGCCTCTAAACTATGATGTTAAGTTACAAAACAGTCTAAACGTTCACGTACTGCGGAATGAGTGGGAGTTGGGTGTGAATATTCTAATAAAACCGTGCAATTTTAATTAAAATATGTTTGAGATATTCCATAGATTATTACGCTCTCTGGTGAGCTTTCCATCACTTTGACAGACTGTTATTAGTTATTACTGAAACTTGAATCATTCATCAAATTAAATTGCGCAAACGATGTATCTCAATAAGGCTAATAACGACTGTTAATTGCTCTGGTATTTGCAGTAATAAAACACAATTGATTTGATTCATCAGGCGTAATGAAATTTGGCAAAATTCTTATGGTGCTTACAACTGATAATATGATTCCATAAGGAACTTGAGTGAAAAATATAAGGGTTAAAAAAATATAGATCAACAAAAGCTAATTCTGAAAATATAAGTTTTATTAAATATATACATAGAAATAATTAATCGCCTGTCAACAACGATACAAACTGTAAGAGACATAAATGACCTGTGATTGGTTGGCGGGTTCTGACAGATCTTTACACCGATGTAATACCAAAAACATCACTATTTAATGATTAGTGCCCCTAGACTAATGCATCAGCAGCATTTCCATTTGAACATTCACAAAAAAAAAGACATTATACCGAACCTGGAAGCCTGATATTATTCATTCTATAAAATGTCTAATATCAAATGCTGGCATAGATGAAACCTTGCTGCTAATCACTGGTCGCACACCTGCGAGTTCGATGACCCCTTTTTCTAAAACAAAATCATAATATTCACAAAGTCGACAAACTGTTACTGTATAGGACGTGTTTGCCTGCACAAGAAAAGACTGTAAATAATAAGCACCGGAACACATCAGTCCTCAACCTGGGTAATGATTTAAGTAAAACACCGTGAGGTGTTCTATCCAATCCATCATAAAAGAAAGACGATTCAAATCAAAATTCACATTTTAATTACAAGTATTGTACTGGTATACAGAACGTACAAAGGGGTGTAGCTTATAGGTACTTCCTATTTTTTACAGCCAACCCAATTCACAAGACATAGTTATATGTATTTCAATACAACTGGGATTTAAAACACAGATAGAAAACTGAGACAGTCGGAATTCTTTCAGCGATAATTTCAGATTGGAGCACATTGTGCATCATCGCGCCATACGATACAGCAAATGGCGTAGGTGACTGCTGGAGCAGTGGCCAGTTCAATTGGTAGCCAGCAGGAATCGGCCAGTCTCTAGGCTCCAGCATCAATGGCTAATTCAATCGGTAGCCAGGAAGAATTGGCCGGCTTCTAGATTGTCAGCATCAATGCAGCAGGGATTGGTCAGCCTCTAGCAGCATCTCAGCATCAGCGGCAGTGGGCAGTTCAGTCGGTAGCCAGCAGTTATTCAGTGACGGCATGGTCATTTGATTATAAGAGCCGGCACACGGAGACGCCTCATTATAGTAATGATGACAGATGCGGCTGGCTCAGCTGATAGAGTGCCAGCCGTAAACAGCTCGTGGCAAATAGTTGTAATCTTTAAAATGATTGTGCCACGATGGAGGAATAGAAGCGACTACAGATTTCAATTGACACTCAGGAATTTATAATTTTTTAAATTATTATTAACAGATCGCGTTTTAACTGGAGGTGTTCCGTCCACTCGTGTAAATTTTTAAAATTTGAATTCGCCAATATTGTGTTTTAGTTGCTATTTATAATTTCTCTTACAAGTTTTTGTGACGTCAATATCATCACCACAACTTGTATATCGTGCCAGACGCAGGTGTTTTTAGGTGCGAATAATAATTTCGCCCAGCGACTGGTTTTGTCAATATTTTGATTTCGTTTTAGAAAATAGGGTTATCGAACTGTTTCAGGTTAGATTCTTTAAGTCTTGTTTACCGCCTGGTAACAGATTGATAGATTTTTCAACTGGTAAATATTATGACTTTTGCAAAAAGAGTCATCAAACTTGCAGGTGTTCAACTTTAGTCGCAATTTAAATTAAATGCAATAGTATAATTGTTCGTGTTCGATACAGTTACCAAGCGATACAAGCCGTAACAGTAAACCAAAGTTGACAAACTGTTTCCAGGCGATACAAGCCATAACAGTAAACCAAAGTTGACAAACTTTTACCAGGCGATACAAGCCGTAACAGTAAACTAATGTTGCCAAACTGTTTTCAGGCGATACAAGCCGTAACAGTAAACCAAATTTGCAAAACTGTTTCCAGGCGATACAAGCCGTAACAGTAAACCAAAATTGACAAACTGTTGTTGTCTAAATGAACACCTACGCTAAAAGCTGAGTAAACAACATGTTTTTTGCATGCTGACGGTGACGTCACATGAACACCTGCCCAGCAGGCACTATTTAAACCACTAACAAAATATTTATCATTATTCAATATTTACAACTGGTCGAGGCAACACCTACAAACGTGATCTTTTTCTGAAACTTTACTTGCCGTTTCTGATTCTCAACAGAAAGCTGCATTTCCTGCAAGTCTCGTATGCAGCTTCTATACGAGATAATGTGTTGATCCACTCTGAACTTCCTTGCTGGCACTCTCTGACGCATACAGAACAGATATAAGGAAGGTGCTGACCAAGAAAAGTTAGTAAGAGGAAGGCCAGTTGTCCACCTGGGTGTGGATTTAACACCTGATGGATCCGCACCTATTAACAAATACCTTTTTTACTGTACCATCTTCTGCAGCCTCTTAATATATTTTTTTTCTTCCTTCTTTCTCTTTCTTCATTTTTCTGTTTTGCATTTTTCATTTACCACACTAGTCACTTTTCTTTTTCTCCTATATTGCACTTTAGATAAATATCAATTCAATTTTGCTGCGGTTCGACATGCTTTTTTTTCGAAACGATGGGATGAGCTGAAACTCTTAAATTAAATTATCTCATTATTTTGTATTGTTCTTCACTCCATCATGCATAATAACGCTGTGTATTTTGAATTTTGAATTCTCTGAAATTTTGAGACGTTTTGATTTAAAATGTTTGTGATAAGTTTGTTTCATGTTTGAAATTAAAATATTGCACTTTTTAAATCTGACAGTATATTTCAAAAACCAAAAAATAAGGTTATTTTATCTTGTTTCTAAAATAGAATTTATTTTCATGACATCTTCGAAATGTATAACAAAAATATATGACAACCTTCCACGTAGCATCAAACAAATAACCGACATACTTAAATTTTAATCAACACTAAGAACATTTCTTTTAAACAAATGTCACTTCACCTTAAATGAATACCTTACATAAATTTACATACATTTGTTAACATGTAATTGCTGGGTTATGTAATATAATGTGTATTTGTTGGGTTAGCTGGAAGAAATAGGATGTAACCTATAAGCTATACCCTTTGTACTCTTTTTGTGCAATAAGTATTTTTTTGAATTTGAAATAATAAAAATATGGAACATTTAACATGCCTTGAAAAATTTCCGAAAATCGACAAGAAATTATTATTATTTCAAGTTTATATAACAGATAACAACCCTCTTTGACTGGATAAGCAATGCATATATCTTATGAATCTTTCCATGAATTATTTTAGGTCAGTTTCTATTTTACATTTCAATTAGTAAGGTTTCCACATACACGGTCGTTTATCAATTGAATTAGTAAGACCGTATAAGGTCATTTATGTATTTTCTTTTAACTAGCCTCTCTTATTTGATAAAGGTTAGTCTTTGTTAATAACCGTCCAGTAGATATCGACACCTGATCTGTAAGAAAAAAATCCGTAAGAGTTTTCTCCGAAATGATAAATTTGAAAGTCTAGATAAATGTGTGGATTCCAAACTAATAAAGAATACTACGGATTAAAGCATAGAAAATAATTATCACGCTATTTTAATAATTATTGCACTGCTTAGTTGATCTTTCAATAAAACCTAGTAATTTATTTGATTTTCATATCTTTGATCGATTCAACTTTTTCCCAATTGTGACCACATTTGCTGCATTAGAATGCCCACAGTTTTGTGCAAAGTTGCGCTACTTAGACTCGCGCAAGTGTTACCAGTTAACACTATGGCATAAAAATATTTTTTTTGGATTTCATATTTTTTGGAATTCTTGTTAAATATTTATATTGGGATTTGTTGATTTCATACTGACCCAAGTGGGATCGGCCTTATTGTTAACCGACACAGCCGAGGTACGTATGACATCACGCATAGCTCGCCAGATTTAGATCGTTTCGGAGGGCTTTGAAAAATGGAAATATTTTTAACTATGAAATCGAGATTTGTAAAAAAAACTGCCATTTTAGTCAGAAGGTGAACTTTTATAAAAAGAAGTAAAACTTTTACTGGAATCCCTTGTTGTATGTAGTACATTCCACAACTAATTATTTTTAACTGCACGTAAACAAATAAATCTGTATCGTTATTTGGACTTTAATTTATGTTGTATAATGTGTAATTTTATTAATTAAAATTAATTTTACATGTTAAGAATGAAAAAATTAATTTAATTTAATGTTTACATTTATTATGTTAAAAATGAAAAAAAATATGTAATTTACTGAGGACGTGTAATATTTTAAGAATCAAGAATTTAATGAGGACATTTAATATGTTAAGAATATGCTACTAAAAAAATATTTTACAATTGATTTAAAATTTGGTAATACCTATCATTTTTATTCACTTCGCGTATGACGCAAACACTTCACACAATCTACGATTACACATGTGCCTTGATGATGGACACTGCAAATCTGTCCAAAATGTTGGCTAAAGAAGGAAGTAGCGCAACACAGCATAATACACCATAAATTAATCACTTTAATTCTATTGACGTTAAAATCTCAAATCCTACATTTCGAAATAAGTTTAAAAAGATTCTACAATAAAATAAACTATAAAACAATACATACACACATAATATATTATTACATTGCCGTAAGAGCGTACCATTGATCTATCTCGATAAAATTCCAGTGCCACAATGTACCATATATATTACATTGTCAGTATATTACATCTTTTTATTGTATTTATTTAAAATTATTTATTTTTATAAAATATAAATTGTACAGTAGAGACATTTATTAGTATCATTTCATCCGTCATTCTAGGAATGCACCTAAAGTGTAAGGATTGAAATTTCATATTACGCCCTTAATAATTATTATTAAATTATTTATTAGATTTTGTTGAAGATTTATGAGAGGTGTATGAAGGGAGATTATGTAGTTAGAGTGTAGAATATATGGGTGTTATGATTGACATGTATTGCAGATGTAAAGGGATCCACAGCGTTATTTGTGAATGATTCAAAATTTTCCGAAATTTCTTCAGGCAGGTAGATACCGTAATGTTGAACAAAAAATGCGAATAAGTCATTTCACGTTTAATAAAAGAGTCTTTGCTGAACCATTAAAACGCCACCATCTAACGAAAACGAAACTTACAAACAAATTTACAGACATACGAAATGCAAATGTCGAATCAAAAATACAAAAGAGATGAATTTACTAAAGTAATTATTTTGTACATTTGTACATAATTGAGATTCTTTAAATGTATTTATTTAACTCGGTCGGTAAGAGTACAAACAGAATTTTGATTTTTTTTGTTGTTGTATAGGTTGTAGAGGTGTTGTATGAGAGTTCCAACAATCCGGAGCCAGTCAGATTGTGGCATCACCATTGTGGCATGTTGTGAGTGTAAGGTCGGGAACACTACCTAGCTAGTCAGATCTGGTCATCAAAGATAGATAGACATCTTAAACAACTTCTGATTATGAACAATGTTGCATCACCTGCGCGATTCTCAGATTCTTACAATATAATCAGGCAATTCAATTTTATTATTAGAAAATCGATGATTTTGAACTCCTTTTTATTAAAAAAATCAAATGATAAAATTAAAACTTTCCTAAAACGAAATAAAATGTTCGCCGAAAGAAATTTCAGAGTTCAGAGAAGTTCAATTTAAACAACTTTACGAATTTAATAATCTGTAGTAACTTATCTCGATTCAAAGGAAGTGAATTATTAAACTTTTACTTTGAAAAAAATCGCGAATTTCAGAAACCTTATAAAAAATTGATCTCAGGTTTTGTAAGATGTTTTTTCTCCTCGATCTTTGAAGATTTATTTAACTTGTTTTTATAGACAGAAAATAATAATTTTCCTTTATTAATTATTGATATTTTAATTGTATAATTTGGAATTAATTATTTGGGTGTAAAAACCACTATACGGAAAGCTTCACCATGCGAGGAACGAGGAAATTATTTATTTATTTTTTTTTAAATTAAAAAAAAAAAAATTGTTTTCAGTGCAATATTGTAATGCATTTTTTTACACAGTGAAAAAGTTGAACATTTTTAGGATTGAAACAATAGGTAGGTAAGATTATAGGAAAACAAGTGTTTTTTTGGACAATGGAACGATTATCTGCTCTCAACTAGTCGAAGCCACTGAGACCGAGGTAATATGATATAAACCAGTCATGTTTAGTCTATCAGTTTTTTTTATTTGAAAACCGCACAAGAGTTCCTACTCCTCCCAACCATCTGGAGCCAGTAAGATTATGCCATCTATAATTGGGGTGAAGCTGTAGGTAGTGGGGAGGAGAATGAGATAATGAAGAGGAAGATAGAGAAGTAACTGGCTATTCTGATCAGGTTACCTGACACGGCTAAACCCATACTAAAAATTTGCTTGCGCGAGCCGAAATTTGAGTCCGCGACCTCCGTATTGCTAGTCCACGGAGGCCGTCAATAATTTAATTATCAGATAATTAGTTAAGTCTTCGTGCAATGTTTGAATGCCTCAATTTTTGTCTAGAACTGTTGGCTAAGTACACTTTTTTTATACCAAAATGATTTACATAAAGTATTCAGTTTTCGTTATGAAAAAAAATAGTGTTGAGTCTTGGATGAAGACGGTGAGTAACTGTCACATACATATTATGTGACTAGTGCAGTTCTTGCTTATTTGGATATTTTGTCTATGGTGTTTTTTTTTTGGAGATTGGCAATTTTTTTGGGAAAGACAAAATTGGTTTTTGTTTATGGTCACTTCCTCCCGGACAGCCATAGGCTGGCTGTGCGGAAATGAGTCACTCACCATGGAGGTGTTTTAATCTGAGTAAATCATGTGAATACAAGTAGTTTTTATCTTTAAAAAGGGCGCGGAGTGTTTTTTTTCCTAACACGAATAGTTCGTGTAGGGTTTTATTTTTAGTGGATGTTATGTGAATCCCACTTTTTCGGTGTTGGCAGTTTGCCATTTTTGTGGAAAATGTTTTTTGGACTTGAAATTTTAAAATGATTGGTCCTGGATGTGACTAGAATATTATGCCTGTTTAACCCTGCGTCGCGAAGACACGGATTGCTGTTGGTTCTTCCATAGTCCGTAAGTCTTGGAGACTGGTTGGACCACGTGCTTCTCGGATGGAGATTCTTGAGACGCTCTTTGGAGGTGTAGCGCCCTCCTCCACAAAGTGATGGATGACCTAGGTTCCCTGGATTTCACGCCGTCCCCGGTTGATCCGTGGTCCCGTCACGGGTCCGTTCCCCTCTACCAGAATCAAGTTTTCATTCGCCATCCGTTGTTTTCCTACGATATTCGGCTACGTTTAGTTAGCATAGTGTGTTCAGGAGACCATCTGGTATGTTTATGTTTTGTATTCTTAATGTTAAATTGGTATAACTTTGCACTCCCATGTTTTGTTCTTTTGATGGATACATTATAGTTTTATAAAGTTCATCTTTTTTTATTTTACTGATTTCCTACCTACTTGACAGAAAACTAATCCCATAATCCTGAGCTGTGGTCTCTGCTCTGCCGTATAAATTCCACTACTTTGATCCTGATTACCTCACCATTATATAACCATTACTTTTTTTGGAGCCCTTTCCTATAAGGTAATCTTCGTAGCGTAGGTAACACATTTTTATCGTAATTTAACCCTCAAGTACTACACTTAATTTCGCCAAATATCCATAGCACACTTCGTTCATCGGACCCGTGATTTTGGTGATAATTTAAGTGCACAAGAAAACAGTTGATTTTATTTTATTTTATTTTAATTATTTAACACCCATTAAGCTATTACAAACATAAAACACTTCAAAAATTTACAAAACAACATACAGATATATCTTATCAGTACAATAAATACTTGTCATTTTACAAACATAATACAGACATAATATGTCAGCTATATTTTGCAAACATAATGCAGAATAATATCGGTTACGTAAATAACTAACTATTTTTGCTATAATGTAGGATGGAGAGGTTTTAAATATATCGCAAACGTCTCCCTATGTATTATAATGTGCAGCATAACAACTCTCTGATAAAGGCCTTGAACGCAGAAACAGCAAAATTTTAATAATTATTTTAATTTTAATTCATAAATACCTATTTTTTTCGTTAACAATGTTTATGCACCGGGCTCTATTGAAAATGGAAATCGAAAAAAAAACACACTTTTGACTATTTAATACATGTTATTATAATTGGGACCCACATTTAAGCGCCACAGCAAAAAAGAGAAAATAAAACTACCTTGGTAATCAACTTAAATCTTTTATTTTCTCACAGACCACTAAACCAAGAATATAAAATTAACAACAGTTTCTAACTTTAGCCCAAAGACATATCCAATTTCATATGACTATGAATGCGAATGCACAATTGCATATCTTATGTGTTGGATATATTAAGTATTTTTGCAAAATTTGCAACCGACCACTCTTACCCAAATGTTTTGAACGTTTAGATTCTTCAATGTTTTTATCCTGTACAATCAAGTTTAGGAACGTTTTAAAAGCTGTGAAATAACCATTGATAACTTGACCCAAAACGTTTATCAGACAATAATAAACATAACTGTACGAAAAAAACTTACCTTTGTAATTCGTACCACACACTAATACTACACTGGGTTCGTACGGACCCGACTAAATATCCCAAAGACAAGTATGTAGTGTGCTGCTCCCAATACGGTTCTAACGGTACTGAGATGTTGGGAGGGTACTGCGGGCAGCGGTGGTTTGGCATACATAGCTAGAGAGATGAATTAATTTTTCGGTCGGGTCGGCAACGACCCAGTTTAGTACTAATAACTATTTTTCTTACCAATTGCATCTTCTGCAATATAAATCAACGTGTCACCCGCAATCTTCGTACTATGGAATTCCTACATTTCAAATAGTTAAAAATAAACATTACAAAAAATTATTGAAAAGTTAAAAAACAAATAAAGATATCCATGAAAAGAAATTCATTCTCCGGGTAAAAGCCTAAAAGTCAGTGTTCATAAATCGAGTGTTTTTCAGGGAATATTTTCGGTGGTTTCCTCTAGAGCAGGGGTAAAGAACATGCTCCCCCGGAGCACTTTCGACGCTGCGTCCCGACCCCAAAATTAAAAAAAATACTTTCGTAACGAGAGAAAGGTTTTTACGGTTTTCAGATACATTTTAAATGCATTCTTGATTCTCACCACTCTTCTAGACACAAGCGCCAGCTTCTATAGAAGAGGAACATTAAAAAATCAAAAGCAGTGAAAACTAATTGTATGAATTATTTAAGTTAACATCATTGATTATACTCTGTAATAGTATTATACTGTAAATTGATTAATTATTATTTTATAAATAAAATAAATATATATATATATATATATATATCTTATAGTGTTAGCTATCATAAAAAAAATATATCACAAAACCTAGAGAAAGGTATACCATAGCTGACAGGTACTTACGTATGCACCTACGTTACTAGAAAGCAGCTTAAACACAAATAAATAGGCGATCCAACGTCCTTATTTAATTTAATTTTAATTTCTTATTATTGTCCTTATAAACAATGAAATGTGTAATAATAAAGTATGAGTGTAATGCTAATTAAACTGGGGACTCGCTTACAGATAAAATTACAGCAACGGATTCACCTGCAGACGCATAGAAAAAGGAAACTATTTTCATGTTCAATTGCAGTTTTGAAATTCTAGTTGCAGACTGTGGCATCTCACTATACATGTTTTTTTCTTATAAAAATCAACCTCACTAAGACTTTAGGACGTGTTGTTTCGGAGAATTTGAACAATTCATCAAATTTCAACGTTTTTTTGGGTTCTGTGAAAGTCCTATTCAAGTTCTGTTATTATATCATTTTAGTATAGTTGCTTGACAGGACTGAAATAGTAACAGCACTTGAAAAAATGATTCACAGAACTTGAAAATTAACTTTGAAATTCAAAGAATTGTTCAAATTGACCCAAAAAGTTAACAAAATATGTATTAGATGAGTTACAAGATGGGTAATTTGACAATATATTGTAACAATATTTGAACCATAATTATTCATTATTCCCAAGAAGAAACAAAAAGTAGATAATAATGACAGCTAGGGTGACATTAAGTTTTAGCAAATGGGAGTTATATAAAATAATGCATGTAACTATCTATAAACTGTTATATGAAACTAATAAATTTCTGAATATATCGCCATTTTTTTCTATCTGCACAGACAGACTGAGCCATAGCTACGCGTGGCGGGGTACAGCTAGTCATAAATAAAATTATGCAATTATTGACACCGATGAACTATCAAACAAATTATACTCTTTATATATATGTTTCAATCCAAAGGAAATGTTTGATTGCAACATTTTTTAATCGGACGCTTGTAAAATTTGTCACTTAATTACATTGTTCAGTTTTTGTTGTATTACGTCTATTTAAGGCGATGCCATACTTCTTGTAATATTTTGAATCGAGCCGCCATCAATAACACTCCTTACGTAGATGGCGATAAGACTTAAATTCCCGCTTAACACCATCCAGCTGTTTTGATTTAGGCAAGAAAAAAACATGGCCAAAAAGTGCCTTTTATTTTATTTTGTGGATGTTCAGGCACAAATATTTAAATGTTTTCCGATCATTTTATAAATAACTTAATTTTCCACATTATACAATAAAACCATAACCGAAAATGGGTTCGTAAATAGGAGATTTTGAACTTTAAAGCGGTTTTCATAGGCCTTATAAATTATTTTTTCTGGGCTTATAAAAAGACTTATGTATAAAATACTCATCATCATTTCAAAGGCGAAGATATATTATATTCGCGGTATTTATTTAAAGCATCTGAAACATTTCTAGGCGACCAAATTTTCAAACCAAAAACACATGATTTTGCATCACTACGTATGACATCGCCTTAAGGCGAAGCACTACGAAGTAATACAAAATTGTGTTTTGGTGGTTCCATGATAACTCAACACAGTGACAATTCAACACACCTTTAAAAAGTGATATAAAGTCACTAGAAACGTTGAAAAAAAAAAAAAACCTAACCTAACCTAACCTAACCTACTTAACCGTGTCTAACATGTCCTGCAAAAATTGGAGGATACCATTTTCGTGTTCTGGTGAGGATTTTTATAGATGTTGGGAACTCGCTCAAGGATTAACTTTTAAGTTAATACCAATTTTGTGTTAATTTAAAAATAAAATTGCAATTGTGGATTTACGAGGACTCTGTGGACTCGCATAAAGATTCGATTGGAAACGCAAAGCGCAGTTTGGTCTTCAAGTGATGTGTTAAAATTCCAATTGCAGATTCACCTGTTGATGCATTTTAAAGGAAGCCGTTCGCATCTTCCTAGTGGAGTTTAAATTCTAGTTTCACACCATACGCTACAATTTGCGGACTAGTGGTCTCTGCTGCAAACATCGAAATGGCCCCTGAGGGCGAAGGTTCCCCACCCCTGCGTTAGAGCTAGAGATAGAGTCTAGACACTCTGTGGGAGGATTCCTGAACAAATCCGACGCCGGAACGCCGACCAGATTTAAGGATTTTTCTGCCCGAGCAGAGACGGCTCGAGGGAAATATTCTATAATATTTATTTGAAAGCGCTACGCTGAACGGATTTGATTTCCTGATAGAAATTTTCACACTTTTGTATGGTAAGTATTATCATTTTGAATACCTTTAGTTGAAGCATAATGCAAATAATAGATTTGTTTGTTTTATTTTTTTCACTATTTAGATTTGGAAAATCGTAAAAATTGGCTTTCTTTGAATTGAAATTTCATCTTCTTCCCATCCTGCATCTACCGCATCTCCTTCCCTTCCCCACTCCTTTTACCCTCACAGCATAAGTATTTACATTGGGGATGCCATGATTACACGTAGGTACTCCGGGCAGTTGGTCTATGTGCGGTCATCACAAGAAAAAAGAGTTACGAAATCATAAAGCGTTATTAAGAAGACACAATACCCTAAATTAAAGTCAGAATCTTAATGACGTAAGTGAAGAAGCCGTGAACAAAAATATTCAGCGCGCGGCCTCGCGTATTGATTGGACCTACTGTCGAATTTGCCCTGGGAGGCCTGGAAATCCGATTCGGACTGGATCCGTTCGCGGAATTTATTTTAATTAATTCTGGTAAACCTATTATTAGATGTTTCTAATTTGTTGTCTTCATGTGAAAAAATAATTCGAATAATTAAAGTAATTCATTAAAAGGAAATAATCACAAAAACACTCACAAAAATTGTTCTAATCCTTTTTTATCTTTCACTAAACTCATACTTTTTTCTATCCTTACAAGTGACGGTCACTTCTTAACAGAACCTACCATATTACCAATTAAATATGCACTCGTTCCAGCATTAGTAATTAGATAAAGAACTGACCAAGAAAAAACCACAGATCAACACGTAATTAGCCAGTTATTTCATTACATTACGCTATGAAAGTGCAATAAGACCAAAAAATAAATTATTTTTAATAATTTAGTTTAACCAGGAATAATAAATTATTATTTCTCAAAAACAAATGCTCCGTCTAAAATAAACCTCTCAATTTTCCTAAAAATTAAGAGGTGATAAATTATTGGTGAAAATTGAGCAAAACCAATCGAATGCTATCCTGTAAATGTACGCGATTCCAGTCACGTTCTATTCTAAGGCAATCAGTGCCTGTTGTGATAGGTTTGCTCTAGCTTTTTCAGGTGCTCTGAATCTGAAAAAGAAACCTCAATTGTCAATTTTTGTGAAGTTCAAAATTTCATCAAAAAACTTTATGTTTAGATAATGAACAGTTTTTTATTTACATTTCCTGCGTATTAACTAGCCAGAATGGATCGTGAATTGATTTTTAACTGAAAAATTAAATCAAGTGACTGTCAATTCATCCATTCAACTATTTTTCGTTTGAGTACATTTGAATATTTTATTTATTCTATTATCAGGTAAATTGTACCTGATAATAGATTAAATTTAAAAAAATGTAAGGATGCCTTAATTGTCGTTAATTAAGGCATCATCAAAATTTTTTTATTTAATTTTGTTAGGTATCACGTAAAAGAAGAAATACTCAGATTTTTTGTAAACTTTTTTTTTAAACATTAAAAAAACGATTATTGGCTTTGCTTTTTAGTAAAATCCTATTAAAATAAAATAACTAAATAAATAAAACTTTTATTCAAACTTACGAAGAAAGAAACAAAACAGGTTTTTAAAATTAAGAAATTCATTTATAATGAAAAGGATAATCTTTTGGCACTGAATTATAAAGCATTTGTTATAGATACTTTGCATGGACGAAAGAAAAATAATTTAAACTACTAATTATTTTATTAGAATCTCTTAATTTTTAGAAAACTTACACAATATATGAATTGAAGAGCCCTGACCTGGCAATATGTTGCTGATACTATTATATTTGAGGTCAATATATTTTCGTTTATTTCTTATTT